>APFE031751834.1:2995-23282 GCA_000404065.3 Pinus taeda | reverse complement strand
ATGAACTAAGACTTATAGAAGTAACAAAATGATCCCATGACTTGGGCAACGAGCACAATAAAGTAATAGCTTTATCCTGGGATGGAATTTTTAATTCTATACTTTGTAATTGCACAAGAAGAGTATTAAAAGCATTTAAATGATCAGCAATCAATGTACCTTCCTTCATTCACAAACCGTACAACTGTCGCTTCAGGAGAATCCTATTGGTTAAGGATATGTTCATGTATAGTTTCTCCAGTTTCATCCACAAACCAGCAGCTGTTGTCTCCGACACAATATTAAACAAGACATCATCAGCTAGACACACTCGAATAGCACTAATCGCTCTTTCATCCATCTCGTCCCACTCGCTATCTGTGATGTTGTAAGGCTCTTTGGCCTTGCCCAACAACGCCTTTTCCACGCCATGTTGGACAAGCAAGTCATGCATCTTCACCTTCCAGATATCGAAATTATTCTTGCCATTAAATTTCTCAATTTCAAACCGGGCACTTTGAGTTTTCTCCATTTGTATAAAAAAAAAAACAATAATCTCCAAAACCAATACTTTAAATACCAGCAATTTCAAAACCAAACTGCCTATGCCTTTGTTTTTACACAACAAAAAAAAACTGACTTATTGCTGTGCAAAATTACAGTCAAAATACCTCCGCGCCAACAATTTTTTTTTTCTCGGTAAAACTAGCTATTCTATTATAATGTATTTACAAGAAAAATCACAAGCAGTAGAACAGTACTTCCATGGCCACCAGTGGCACATTGGGTATCCTGGGATTGATGCAGTAGCTCCCTCACAGGGGCAACACCGACAAAATTATCTAATTCCCCCAAAAAGTAACAGAGGCCGAGGGCAATAATACTTGACGCGCAACATAGCATAACAACCCACGCAGGGGCACCTTTCAAAATTCGACTGTGAGTCGCCATACACAGGACAGACTGAAACTAAACATGCTGGACAGACTGACTGACCGAGATAAGACCAGAAGAAAAATTGCAGGTGAACAAACAAAGTGACCTTAGTCGTAGACTCGAGCATAAAGAAAAAGGTGGGAGCTGGAGCGTGCGCCAGGGGTTCAGTCGTTGCCAAGACGTTTGTCGCTGAGCCCATCGCCACCGAGACCTTCGCCACCAAGACCTTCGCCGCCGAGACCATTGCCGCTGAGACCTTCGCCACCAAGAGCTTTGTCTTCAATACCAGCACCTCCGAGATCCCCGTCCCCAGGACTTGTTTCCTCCACAATGGTGCACCAGCCCATGCCCTCCGGGACTCCTTCCCACATGGAAGCCCACCTAGCCTCTGCTGAGTCTTGAGGCTTCTGCTCCTGAGGTTGAACGGGGGCATCCTTAATCTCCTTCCCATGCGTAATTGGCGGTTGTAGAGCAGGGCATTCCATACCAATGCCATCTGTGGGTGGATTCCCCATTCCAGGAGGTGTTCCACTGTCATCTCCCTCAGGAGCAGCGGTGAAGAGGACGAAGATGTGTGCATTAATCCCTTCGTTGCTCTTGGAGCTGCCCAGGGTGAAAACGACCGAGCCAAACGCTGGAAGAGCTGGCTCTCCCTCGCTAGAGCTGCCCACCTCCGTGAATTGCCCAATTTGGAGGGGCCGAGCCCTTGCTCTCCTGTAGCAATAACAACAGCAGCAATGGTGATGCTCATTTGCTGCCGGAGGGCGAGAGGATGAGCCTCTCCCAGAGCCTCTACTAGAGCCTCTTCTACAGGGTTGGCGCTCCTGTAGTCTTGCCATGAACCCACCCCCAAATTCTCTAAAATCCTGCGATGTATTTCGTCCACAGCAACCAACCTGAACTCGCCACCACTTCCTCCCAAATGTGGAAATCTCAAAGAGATCAAAACCCAACTTCGAGCCACGAAGAACCAGGAATACAGGTCGAAGTGGCAGCGAGTCCCCCTTCCTCTGCGACTGCACTTTCTTGGAGAGCCCCGGCAGCTGGAGCTCGCCCAATTCTCCTTCACAATGATCTTTCTTCTGCCTGGCTGAGCCATGAATACCATTCGCATACCCTTGGTGGATGCGCTCCTGAACTGCACACTGCCTCGCCATAAATTCACAGTACTCCGCCATGAACACCCAAGCCTCGACCTTAGCGGGATTAGCATTTTGACGGTGATCCATTAGCCTTAAATGCTTCCACGGGGCGACACATGCAGGTCATGTGGCCCGTTCCTGGGTGGCAAGCTATCACCCGCATCCGAGGCTTCAGTGTCTCTGTGAAGGAGTTTCTCACATTCTAGAGACTGTTGATGGCTGGGGATGATGTCCAAGTTACCAGTTTGGAGAGGATGGTTGCTTTCGACCCCAATATTTGCTAGGAGATTGGCAATCTTATTACCCTCTCTTCTGGTGTGTTGAAAGGAGAGGGCTCCGTGGTTGTGAAGCTCTAGAGCAATGTTATTGAGCCTTGCTTCTAATCTCCAGCTTTCAGCTACTTTTCTTGTTTGTGATCCATCCTGAATGCGTGTTGCCATGTTGATGATGATTTGGGAATCTCCTTCCACTATCAGTGGTTGTAGGTTGAGACTCCTTGCAACTAATAGCCCCTGCCAGAGTCCCTCTAACTCCGCCGAGTTGTTGGTATCCCACCCTATATTGCCAAAGAAGATCTGCAGGGGGGCACCCTTGTGATTGCAGATGATTCCTCCAAATCCGGCTGGCCCAGGGTTGCCTTTAGAAGCTTCGTCAAAGTTGAGTTTGTATGAGTTGGGGGGTGGGGCTTCCCAATTCCTGCTTTCCTTGATATTACCTTTCGTTGTTTGGTGTGTGGTGTTCCTTTGGGGCAGCTCCAGCTTCCAGTTATCCAGGATGTTCTTCTCCTTATCTGTAGTGGGGAGATCCTCTTTAGTCCAAGATTTTAGTAGCATGGTTTCTCTGAGATTACCATGCATTCTGCTCCAAATTTCCTCAATGTGTGAGTTATGGCTTTTGAAAATGCGCCTGTTTCTTTCCTTCCAGATGTTCCATAGTACTATACCCGGGATGATGTTCCACATGTAGTTGAGGATCTCACAGTCATAGGGGCTTTTTGTCCACTGCCGGATGGTATCTACTATGTTTCCAGGTCCTCTGCATCTTTTCTGACACCTGAAGCCAACCTTCTCCCATAGCTGATTGGCGATTGGGCAAGTATCCAAAAGATGCTGTAGGGTCTCCTCATTTTTAAAGCAACTGTGGCATATCGAAGGGCCTTGAAAATTGCGTCTCCTTAACTTATCCCAGGTGAGTATCTTTTTGTGCCCAACTAGCCAACGGAAGTAGGATATCTTGGGCCAATCTTTGAAGCTCCATATTCTTTCCCATAGAGGGTCCGGCCTAATGGTGGAGTCGCCTATGAGATTATAGGCTTCCGAAGTGGAATATGATCCTTTGGGGAGGTAACCCCATCTGAGGATATCCTTACTACTCTCAGACCGGATACTTCTCTTCTTTAGTTCAACTTCCAGTGCTACTGCACTTTGCATGCTTGTGTTGTCGGTTATCTGATGGCTTGGCCGCCATTTCCTGAATCCGTTTACCATCTCCGATTCCAAGAATTGATGGACGGTTGCGTGCATCTGCTCCCGTTCATGCGGCACGATCTCTGGAGGAAGCACACTTGAGAGTTTGGGCATTTGGTTCCAGGCATCCTTCTAGAATCTGGCACTGTGACCATTTTGGATTTCCCAGAAGCTATGTTTCTGGATCAGCTGATGATGCTGTTTGGCGGCGTTCCAAATGAGTGATCCCCCGCTTGTGGGCATGAATCTTATGAGCTCTGCTTGGGGCATATTGTTGGTGTATTTGGCTGTCCAGATTTTGGCCCACAACTTGTCTGGACTAGTTATCCATTGCCACCATATCTTGGCATTCATGATGGTGTTGCTGTACTCTGGATCTCTGAGTCCGATGCCCCCTCTATTTTTGCGCTTGCACACATTGTCCCATTTCACAAGTGCCCATTTACGGTTAGTAGCAGAGCTACCCCATAAAAAGTCACGCTGCATGTTTCTCAATCTTTTTAAAACCCATTTAGGTGTAGCCAAGATAGTGAAAAGATAAAGAGGCATGGCTTGGAGGATGGATTTGATAAGCACAATTCGACTCGCAAGATTGAGGGAACGGTGAGTCCATTGGTTTATTTTGGAATCAAGTTTCTCAAGGAGGGATCGCCATGCAGGTTGCTTAATGGCCGAAGCAGTGAGGGGGGCTCCCAAGTAAGTGGAGGGGAGAGAGGCGGGTTGAAAGCCAAGGATGCAGGAGACAGCTGTTTTAATAGTCGGAGGGGTGTGAAAGAAAAAGATTTGAGATTTGGAGTTGTTGACCTGAGTGCCAGAGGCTTTAGAGAAATCGTTGAGCAGGGATTTCAAGCGAGAGGCTTCCTGAGCCGAGGGGTAACCATAGAGCATGGTGTCATCCATGAATTTCTGGTGGGAGGAGGCAGGGGAATTGTGGATGGATATTCCTTTGAGCTGGTTGGACTGGAGGGCTTGCTTGATGTGTCTACCCAACCCCTCAGCCATGATGACAAAAAGGAAGGGGGAGAGGGGGTCCCCTTGTCTTATACCTCTGGAAGGTTTGAAAGGGTGAGAGGGGAAACCATTAACCAGAAGGGAAAAGTGGGATGAGGTGATAAGACTCATGATCCAATGGACCCAAGTGGAACAAAAGCCAAAAGCTTTCAACATGTATTGAATGTAGGACCAGCTGAGCTTGTCGAAAGCTTTGGAGAGATCAAGTTTGAGTAACATACCAGCTTGTTTGGATTGCTTGAGCGAGTGGATGATTTCGTGAGTGAGGATGATGCCGTCCATTATCTGTCTGCCTTCGACATAACCCGATTGCTCCGGAGAGATGAGCATGGGTAGAAGAGGTTTTAATCTGTTGGCAATTACTTTGGAAATGACTTTGTATAGGACATTACAGAGAGCAATGGGTCTGAATTTGTCAGGAGTGATGGAGTTCTCCTCTTTTGGAATGAGAGCGATGAAAGTGGAGTTAAGGGAGGGGAGCAGCTAGCGTTGAGCTCTGGATTCCTCAACAACTTGCCAAACCTCCACTTTAATCAGCTCCGAGAAAGCATGAAAAAACGTGGTAGTAAAACCATCTGGTCTAGGGGCCTTACCTTCCTTGAGCTGCGCCATCGCCTCGTTGACCTCATGGGATTGTATGGGGCTCATGAGTAACTCATTATGTTCCTCTGTAACCAGCTTGGGGATGTTGCTGGTGATTTTTCCAATCGCTCTTTGCCTATCCACCGCCTGCTCTTGGTGAACTTGCTGAAAGTGATTGAGAAGGATTTCTTCTATTTTCTCATGCTCCTCAACTTTGACCCCTTCTTGGTTTTGGATGAAAGGAATCTTATTGTGCATCCTTCTCTGCACTATTGTTCTGTGGAAGAATTTGGTATTGCGCTCCCCTTCCTTTAACCATCGAACCCTGGATTTTTGCCTCCAATAAATTTCTTCTTGCTTTCTTCTTTCTTCAAGCTGGTTGTTTATGTGCCTTTCTTTGTCCAAGGTAGCCTCTGTGTGCCCTGCATTTATTATTTCCTGATGGAGATCCTTCAGTTCTTTAATGAGCTCCTTTTGCGCATCAAAGATGTTGCCGAATGTTTCCCGGTTCCAGCGTTTTAGGTGGCTTTTTAAGAATCGTAATTTTTGCTGAAGCTAGAACATTTTTGAGCCTTTTGGCGGGATGAATGACGTCCAAGTTGTTCTGACAAAGTCCTTGAATGCTGGATGCGTTAGCCAGAATCCTTCCAATCAGAAGGGTCTTTTGGTTCTGTCCCCTGGTCGTTGCCAGTGCAGAGCGATGGGCCAATGATCTGATCCTGAGTGGGCCAAGATCTCAGCGGTGAAATCGCCTCCAAGATGCACTGCATTATCCGAAATCAGGAAGCGATCAAGTTTAGAGGCGATTTGATGCTTGCCTCCTTTGCGATTGCTCCAGGTAAAGGTGCCATTGCAGAATGGCATGTCAATAAGAGAGGCAGTTTGGATGAAGTTCTTGAAGTGATCTACCTCTGGATCCAATCTAGATCTGCCTCCAATCTTGTCCTCCATTCTGGTTATCATGTTGAAGTCCCCTGCTGCGATCCATAATGGGTGCTGCCTATTCATGCTTAGCGCCTCTATGGTGTCGAGGAGCGCTTTTTTACTTCCAGCGTCCTGTGGAAAATAAACGTCGGATAAATTCCCATGAAATTTGTGCCTAGAATGTGGAAGGTTGCTTGAATGAGGTGGTGGGAGGCATGGAAGTCAGAGAGCGCAATTTCCTGGGAGTTCCATGCTATAGCCAGCCCCCCAGAGGCTCCCGATGCGTCCACAGCAACAGATCGACATTCTGGCCAGGCCCTTGAGAGTATGCGACCCAGTGTGGTGCTGTTGCATTTGGTTTCTTGGAGGAAACACATCTGTGGTTTTTCCATCTTGATCATATTTTTTAACATCCTAGATTTTACGGGGCTATTGAGCCCTCTTACATTCCATGATACAAGCTTCATGGTTTAACTATTTTGGGTAGGGCTGTAGTACTTCGTCAGCTTCGCATATCTGCCTGAATCTACCAGGATTTTCCCGATCTCTATTGTTCTCTGGAGATCTGTCTTCCTTCCTCTCTTTTTAGTGTCCTTTGGACGCGGGCTGCCATCCCAGGTGCTGCCAGGTTGTATGCCCAGCTGGTGTTGGTGGAACGCTCTGGATATGACCACTTCCAGCTTATCTATATCTGACTCAGATATTTTTTCATAAGCTTTTTTCTTGCAGCATAGTTCCAGTTCAATGATATCCAGACCATTTAGATCTATACTTTCTGGTTCTTCCTCCATATTTTGCACATGACTGGTTTCCTCCTAATGGGTATCGGCTTTCTGAGAGGCGATCAAATTCCCATCCACCTCCATTTCCTTGAGGATTTCCTCTGCATTTTCCTGATCCCTTCTTAGGATGGTAGGGGTGATTAAGGGAGACTTAGATTTGGGAGGGGGGCTGGATGGAGTTGGGGGGGTGGAGGAGGAGGGGCGAGCTGGGATACTATCAGAATCAAGGGGCTGATCATCAGAGAAATCGCCTAAGGATTCAAAGCTATTCTTGGTAACAGGGTTTTGGGGTTTTGATGTCTGGGGTTTGGATCCATTCTGGGGCTTTTTTTGCGAGCGTTTCCTATGCGAGACTTTGGTAAAACCATCTTGAGGGGGGGATTCAGAAGAGTCAGGAGAGCAGGCTTTGACATTGAGAGGGCAATCCCGAAACAGGTGACCTAGAGCATGGCATCTCCTGCACCTGAAGGGCACATGCTCGTAATCAAGGGGTTGGATCCATTCCTCGTCGTGGTGGGCTAGGGTTAAAGATTCAGGAAGCGCTTCATTCAGCCTAATAAAACACATATTCTTGCATAAGAAATGTACTTACGGTTTTTTGTTTCATCTGCTGCTCTGATGAACTTTCCCACACTGTTCCCTATGCCCATCAGACATTCTTCTTCCCAATATTCATCAGGTAATGAGTATAATCTGATCCAGACAGGTGCCCAGGTGATATCTTCCTTGTCAGGGTTAAATCTGGGCATCCAGTCCCTGAGATAAAGGCCTGCCGAATTGAAGAAATATGGACCTCCTCCCAGTATTCGGTATTTGTCTTCTAGGCAGAAAAAAATGGCTGTGAAGAAGCCCTTAGGCCCCAGCTGGAGAGTAACATCTCCCTTAGGCTTCCACTTTGCTGCAATCCAACCATTTAGGGCTCGCTCAGTCGGCCAAAACCCTATGAATTTTCCGATGATTGCATGATCCTTCATAAACTGGATCCTGCTTTCGATCTTGTCTCCAGGTAACTCTACTCGCGGTCTTACCTTGGCTACTGGGCGACATGTAAATGAGGTAACCTTCGGGCTATTCGCCCGTGTCTCTTGTTCTTCTGGCGGATCGCTGTCCTTGTCCTGTTGCTGCTTTCCTTTGTTTAGAATGCCTGGATCTACCGATCCGAATATGACTTCAGGTTCAGGCCTATTCCTTGAGGGGGAGGGTTTTGACGCCCCCCAACTGGGGCGGAACCATTTTTCTACCCCAATCACTTCCTCTCTGTCACGCTGCAACGAATCTTGCGCAGCGCCTGTACCGCTTCCTTCGATCTGTCAGCGCCGTTGGAGTAGGTTGTCTGCGCCTGCGAGGGAAACGATCTCAGAACCCTAGCTCCGCATTTGATGAATCTCGGCTTCCTCCGCGCCAGCATTAAAAATAATACCTCAGGAAAAATAATACCTCTGCGCAAAATAATACCTCCGCACCAGCATTAAAAATAAAAACAAACCCGATTAATAACAGAAGCGCTTTCAGTACTGAGCATCCACCAATGAATTACTCTCTCAAATGTTTCGGGTAATTAGTTTCGCATAAAATCTCAACACCAAATGCATTCCTTACTTGCAATGATGCCCCAAACTGAAGTAAAAACCAGTTCTTTGGCACGAATCAAAAAGTTCATGCCAGAAAACAAATTTAAATTGCCCTCAAAAACCAAAATTCTAGAGCATAACAAAGAAAGACCGAACGCAGGACACAAGCGTCATAATGGAGAAACCCGAAAAACCATCCATCGAACATAACAAGGAACCATAACTCGACTAGGCGATTACCAAAATATGATCAAATCCCTTCTACGAAGAAGGCAAGCAACAATAGAAGACAGTATTCATATTCTTCTCTGTTTTGGTTTGCTAGAGGTACAATCATGTGGACATGCATCGGGCAATTACTGACCAGAACTTGGAGTTAATGCGAGAACGGCTTGTTGAAATAGTGCAATTAAACATCGCCTACCTGAATAAAAAAAAAACGCGAATAAAGCAAGACAAGAAGCAGCTTTAGCAGTAAATTACTTACATGCCTACGCTCCCAACAACAAAGATTTGCTCCCTTGCTACGCTCTCCACGCACCAATAGCAAAAGGTAGTGCGCACCAGCACTGGACGGTCTCCACGCACCAGCGCGTAACAGCGAACAAAAATTGACGTGGCTCACACGTTGTTAATCACACGCTGCTGCCAATTGACGTGGCTCAGGTAATCTCTGCGCATTCCCATAACAGCGCTCCACCAATTGTTGGTCTCGCCTGCTTATTTCATATGGAATCCAACAATGTCTGCCCTCCAGTCAAACGCAGCCTCCAGCATGCATACCAATTTCGGGAAAAAAATGCTCCACGCATTCACACGCAGGATCAACCACGATCACGTCGTAGCACTCCAACTCCATCCGTCAGACACAGCTCCAGCACAGCCAACGCTCCACCTTGAGCTCTGATACCAATTGTTGGTCCCAGATGCACAACAAATAAATAAACACACAGCAGAATCAAACATGCACAGAAAGACAAGAGTTTAACGTGGTTCACCCAACCAATCTGGGCTACGTCCACACAACATAGGCATCGGCAATTTATTAATCAAATAGGAGATTACATCAAGAAATCCTCACAAGAAACCTCTCTCTCTTAGCCAACATCCGAATGATTGCCTGTTATATAGCATAGAGAATCTAACAGCCTCATTAACTCACTCACATCAAATATAGGAGTCATTAATCACCTCCCAACAACTTGGAGCTAATCTAGGAACTGAATTTCTATTGTTGTCACCTACAGAGATTTCTGCCTATTTCACTTCAAACAAAAAATCTCAACAGTGGAGAGATTCATGTTTAGCGGTGACGACCCTCATAGTATTATTATACGCCATAGGAGATAAAAAAATTGATGTTTACATTAAATTTAAATTGTTCAAAAATTTATGAAACTTTTTTAAAACTGAACATTAAAATTAAAATTAAAATTTGTTATTTTTAAATAATATTTAACTTTATTTATCTTAAATAATTATTCACTAATATTTTTAAATTCTTATTATATAATAATAGCATATGTACTTGTACTTTGTATCATTTTGTACTCTGCATGCTATTTATTTTGAGTTGTCGTCCATTAGGTAACTTATCTTATCTACTGCCACTGATTTCTCTTTCAAAATTTTTTTCTGGTTTCTTCTCACAATGAAATTAATACATTTTTTTTGGTGTTTCTATATTTATTGTGTTGCACACAATATTTTATTTTATTTTTTAAATGGGAGGGGCTAGTTCCGTTTAAAAACATTATGGGCCCTCTTTTATACATATATTGGTACATATGCGTGTCAGAACCGACACATCGAAACATATTTTAATCGCCATCACTGGTACAAATATGTTGTAGCATCCGCAGGATACGAACCCTACCGGGGGGTGTGCAAACCAACCGCCCCGACAGCCACATCATGCACTCACGTGCAAATTATTGTGTTGCACACAATAATTACCTTGTTAGACATACTCTCAAAGAGTGATAGTTGGCCATTCTGACATTAAGGTGAAACATGTGGGATCAGACAGTCTGAAAAGGACCACGTGAAACTGCAAACTTAATATTCATATTAATATTAATATTTCATGTAAAATGATAAGGAGTTAAGTTTTAAATATGTCATTTTATTAGACATATTAATTGTTTTATATATCTTCGGAATATTTTAATATTTTTTTATTATAACAATATTTTCAAATAAAATCATTTTATTTAAAATTAAATAATATATATATATATATATATATAATTATATATATATATATAGGAAAAATATTTTCAAACAAAATCATTTTTTACTTAATTTTTTTATTATTTTAACTTTTATATATAAGTATTCAAATTTCATTTACTGTTTAGAAATAATTGAAAATTTTAGAAAACATATATTAAATATATTTGGCATTTGAGCATTGATCAAATAAAAAATTTCATGTTGATACTTACTATTATCCCATATAAACATTGTAGATTTAATATGGACTCTTAAATTTACATGCTTATGGATTATCTTAATAATATATATATATCACTCAAATGATCATGGATTAGTTGCTATCATAGAGAAATTTGTTTACTTTAATTTAACTATATTTAGACTAAACCACATGTACTCACTACTATGTAGCACTTGTTTTAAATGCACCCATAATTGAAATGCCAAATGAAATTTTAGAAAACAAAAAAATATATTTATTAATGAGAAAATAAACTATTTTAAAAAATATATTATTTTCATCCAATTTTATAAAATTTTAACTACACTACAGGATTGGAAAAATCATTTTTTCCATTTAAGATTTAAGATATTTCTAAACGCAAATTATATAAATATAAAGAAAATGCTAATGACAACCCATCATTTATACTTGAAATGCATGATTATGGAAATGGTGTAGCCAATGTCCTCATTGTCTTTCAATGTCTTCACCATTTAAGATATTTCTAAACACAAATTATATAAATATAAAGAAAATGCTAATGACAACCCATCATTTATACTTGAAATGCATGATTATGGAAATGGTGTAGCCAATGTCCTCATTGTCTTTCAATGTCTTCACCATCTAACTAAAGCATGCGTACTCCACAGATGTCTTCACCATCTTACTACCAAGTATGCATACTCCACAGATGAAATAGCAGCAAAACGATTCGTTAGAAATAAGTTCATACACTATTTTTTATTTTCTATAAGTGATTGGAAGAGTTTTAATTTACAATGACATCTTCATATTTTGTTCTGGTTGAGGTAAAAAATTGTAAGAAGCCAAATTACATTGCATTATAAAAATAGAATTGAAGGCAATGTTACAATGTTAATAAAAATCAATTTTGTGTTTAGGCAATGTTACAATGTTAATAAAAATCAATTTTGTGTTTAAAATGATTATAACTTTAATTTTGAGTCTTTTTCAAACAATTTCTAGTTATTATAAATTTATTCATTCTCTCACTTTCAACAGTATTTACCAAATTAAGGCAACTACGAAGAGCCTTTCACTTCTAACAAGATCTATCAAATGAAAACAATTGTGAAGGTTACTCTTAGAAACATACCTTGCACATAAACATACTAAATATCAAAGATCCCTCACTTATTCATTGTATATCTCTATCATTTGAACAAAGACATTAGACATCGTTAAATTTGTGTTCTTTAGAGATAGTTGGAAGAGGTCACGGAATGTTTTATAGTTGACTTCCATGGCCTTTTTATAAGCACCATTGGATGACTTTAAGAAGTTCAAAATGTTAAGACAAATTATTTTGACAAAAAATCTAAAAATTAATTTATTAATTAAGAGTTATAAACTATTTTCTGGTTTAAGATATTTTAACAAAATTTGAATTTTTCAAATAACTTATATTGCAAAGTAATAAGGAGTATATGATATTTAGTGATAGGTTCTAGTGAGACTATCTCATAAAAAAAATTCATCAAGTATAGGCCAAATGACAAGATCTGTTATGGTATTCTCTAGTAAAAAGTTACCAATTTGAAATTTTCTAGACACACATCCAACTTTGAATACCCATAAATATAGCCTAAGCCAAATATGATATCAAATAATTTTATAATTTACATAATTTTGATGGTAATGATATTTGAAATAACCAACTAACAACAAAAAAATATTAAAACTTATTTTGATAGTTTAGATGGTTGCAGTTTTTAAACCCAACTAACAACAAAAAAATATTAAAACTTATTTTGATAGTTTAGATGGTTGCAATTTTTAAACCAATTAAAAAAACAAAGTATTATTAATTATAGTTTTTATTGAGCCAGAGATACTTATTCTACAACCCAATATGATGTGTAAAGTTGTTTGTTCGTCATAAAAATTGAAATTTTGCTTATATATGCCAAAATAAAAATTTAAAAATGTTAAAAATAAAAACATAAATAACTATATAGAACATTTAAATAATGTTACTAGTTAGCTCATAATTTTTTTTGCATGTTCAGAAATTGGATCCCTTTTGGCTTATGTTAGATCTAGTTTATATTAGATTGATATTTAAAATATATGTATATTGATAAATAGAAAATAATATAATAGTTAAAATATTATATATTGATAGATAGAAAATAATATGAAATTTAGAATATTAAAAATAGTTTTGCTATTTAAATCAATCACTTGCCATTCACAAGGCAGGTTACTCAAACAAGTTGCTATGATAAGCTTAGCACCTGTGGTCTTTGACTTTGGTCCTAGCAGTGGTTCTATGCACGGTTCTAGCTAGCGCTTAGAGAAAACAAATATCGGGGAGATGGTGAAATCTTGGGAGTTTAAGGTCAAGTGAAGGTGGGTCAATATCCAAGAAGTATCGATGTTGATATGAGATAAGGTTTAGCGTCTTGAGCATTTACCCGTGGTTATAGCGTAAAGGAGTTTATGTGGGATAGACGTTGATATGAGATAATGCTTAGCGTCTTGAGCATTTACCTGTGGTTATAGCGTAAAGGAGTTTAAGTGAGATAATGATAATGAATTGAAAGCCTACAACAAACACACTATCAACTTGGCAAATAAAGTAGATTCACTTAAAACCATAAAAATAAGCTTCAATAGCCTTTAATGTTATAACAAATTCATTTGAATATGCTAAAAACATTAGTATAGAATATTTTTTCTTTTATTATTGATAACATATTTTTACATTTTCTTAAATAAAAAAATAGCTATGGAAAAGTTGATTCTTAAGATAACTCAAAATCACCATAATCTTCAATAAAGATAAAACAAGTACAATAACAATAATCAAGTGAGAAAGAAAATGACTCAATAACCTATGTAAACCTCCTTCAAAAATATTTGATGAGAAAATGACTCAAAAGTATATCTAAATCATGCTATTTGAACCTCTTTCAAAAATGTGAACTTTTTTCCAACATATTTAATGGATGCATTTTTTTAGATATTCTAAAGTCAAAGAATAAATAAATATGATCGTGAAAGGTTGTTAATATCATAATTTAAAGATGGATAGGGATTTTGAAAATTTTGCATAGTCATATGCATAACACATAAGCGTATGGACATGATAACTTTGTTATAATGTCATCATAACTTATATAATCTAGTTTTTTTCATATTCATATCATATTAGTTTAGATATATGTTTCATATTCATATCATCCTAGTTTAGATATATGGGAATTCATTATGTAATTTATATTTTGAAGATGAATTTGTTTTGTAATTTTCTATTTGTTTTTATGAAAGGAAAGTATCATTGTTTGTGTTGTTTTTATGAAAGGAAAGTGTCAGAGTTGGTGAGAGGCAAGTTCCAGAGAAGATATGAAGTGCTAGCTTTCTAGTCCTTTTGTGAGAAGGACTTAAGATTTGTTGTAAAGAACTCTAGAGGAGACTTAGACGCTTTGCTTGGAGAGTCTATGTGAGGCAAGCTTGGTAAGAAAGCAAGGGTTGAATTAATAGTGTTGATGCTAAACTTATTGTGTAGTGTTTAATGTCACTAGATAGCTTGGTGGGAAACTTCACTAGGTATTTGGATTGTCAGTTAAGGTCTGGTATTTATGTTGGATGCCTATAGTAAAAGCTTTTATATTTTTTAACTTTTAATTTTATAAACTAAACAATATATAAAGATGTATTTGAATAAGATATAAAATTAAATGATGATTTGCAACTGGTGGACCCAAATATAAATACAATTGAAGAGGAATTTGCGCCTTTTCATTGAAAAACATGTATTTACACACACACACAATTTATATTCTATTATGTTTTTGTTAGCTAGTATACTATCTATGCTTATACCTATGTTTATTTTCGTGTGCATAAAATTGCTTATCCTTTAATATTTTTTTCATCAAAGAAATGGTAATGAAATCATCTTCCATTATAGGTCATCTTCACTATAAATATTTTTAATTTTAATTTTAAATGTTGAGTCTTGATGTTATTCACCACTATTACAATGATATCTAGATAGGTTTTTAAGAAAAAGGATTCACAAGGAGACAATCTAATTCATTGAGATCAAAGAATGAAAAAAGGAACCTCAAACAAAATGTTGGAGCAAGCACTTAAGTGTTTAAGTTCACCCTCCTAGCCATTTTGGTCACCTCATATTTTCATGTTTTCTATAGGAAAGGAATTATATCTATTGATAGAATCCAATATCTACTATGGAGCCCAATTTTGCTTATAGACATATGGATGTGGAGAAGTCTTAGATCTATTGGTTAGTACTTAGATTCAAATGTTGAATGACATTGTGTGATTCCCAAATAATGATTAACTTATTCAATGAGAGACTTTATGCTAGTTTTATCCCTTGCCACAAGTCTATACCATTGTGATTGGTTATTTAATGATGTGCCTAGGCTTTAGATTTTATAAATTGAGAGAGATAAATAATTCTATATACAATTCTTTTTTTTTAAATGTAAATTTAAGAAAGAATTTATATATTAAAAAAATGATTCTTTTCAGACAATATAAATATATAAAATGAATCTATACTTTGTATAAATAAATATAATACATATATTCATAGATGAAATAACTAATTTCAATATATATATAATCATATGTGTCAATTCCATATTAAATATAGAAAAATGACAAATTCACACATTTATAACATATACAATGCACATCATGTTATATAAATGTGGTGCGCCATGGTAATTATAGATATAAATCCCCAATGCTTTGAATATATAAATCAAAAATGATAACAAAATATATTATATATATATATATATATATATATATATAATATTTTTATTTTTATTATGTGTTTGTTCAATTAATCATATACTCACATACACTTATTACAAATTATCTTTAGAATAATTGCAATATTATTGCAAATAATATTAAACTCAATGTAATTCCATAGCATGATAGAAAATTCCATAAACATTATCATTGTTGAACTTTTTTGACTAGATTTTTTTTTTTTTTTAAAGCTCACACTAATAGCCAAAATCATGAGTACTTGAGCCTATATAAAATTTCCCTATTTCAGGAGTTGAATAAATCATGTAATTATATTCCATGAAATAATTTATTAAAAAACTACAATAAGAGATAAGTAAAATATTTAGTCAATTAAATAATTAAAATATTTATTAACTTATAAGTATTTATTCATTATAATAATTAATTATAAATACAATATTTAAGTATGGGGGATTACGCAGTGCATTATATTAGATATCATTTTGGGATTCAACTGCGTTAAGTAAGTCATTCAAACGTATGACCATTTCCATGAGAGGTAGTCGTAACTGACTAATTTCTCATGATTTTTGAATAGTTCACTTAGCACTCATTGCATCGGGTGATGCTCATAAGGGTGAAGAAGTGGGATTGAAACTAGTGAAATGTGGAGAACGAATCATGAGAAATTAGTCAGTTACGACTACCTCTCATGGAAATGGTCATACGTGAATGACTTACTTAACGCAGTTGAATCCCAAAATGATATCAAATACAATATTTATTAAATTTATAATAATTAAATAAAAATACAAAATTTAATGATATCAAATACAATATTTATTAAATTTATAATAATTAAATAAAAACACAAAATTTAAATAACGCAAAGTTTGTTTTTGGGCTTTATTCTCTCACAGATGTGAAGAAATTAGGATTTCTGCAATTACTATAGGGGCTAAGATCACAGGCCAAAGCTAGGGAAGCTGGTTGAGGTAGGATTGCCCCTTATTGACTTGGTTGATTTTTTACCTAATTGGAAGGGTTTTTTGGAGGGTTGACTTAGTGCTTGGAGAACTTGTTCTCAGTTTTGGGTCTTAGTTTTCTCATTTGAAGTAGATTTTATAAGAAGAGGAGATTCTTTCTGGGTTTTCCCCTTGGACAGTGTTATACTTCTGAAAATAATTCTAGATCAAGAATTATGCCAGAGCATCTATAATGTTTTGTTGGTTTTTAAAGTTTTTAGATGACCAAAGCTCTAAATTGTTTAAACAGGTGTAATTTCTTAGTTACTTATGATTTTTTAAAAAGGTTGATTCTTCACTAACTTCATTATAGGTACAACCTAAGGGACATAGCAATGGAAACAACAATTCTGTCATGCTTAGACATGATTCTCCACATCTAAACCATTCCTTTCAAATTCTTGACATAGAAACAACTTTGCAATATTAGACCAAGATTCCCCAAATTTCACTTGTTTAATTCTCTTGTCTAATTCACTTATTTCCAAGAGATTTCATTTACTTGGATTGGTGAGAGTGAAGAGTGATTTGAATATGTGTGGCCTTGCTTTCGATCATTTTGTGTATTGAAAAGCTTAGGGTTTAGTTGTTGAAAGATACTTTGAATTTGCTTTGTGTATTGACAAGCTTAGGGTTTCGTTGTTGAAAGATATTTTGAATTTGCTTGTAACTTCACAAATTTCCAGTCTCATTGGTTGTAAGAAGTAGCAAGTAGTAATGGATAACTTTATCAGAAAGTGCCTTTAGCTCTCTTAATTCATGATTAATAGGTATATGTTTCACTTTCCTCAAACACTACAAAAACATGTCCTCTTTATTACTCAAATCCTAGATTGATGTGGCCAGCCCACATGGTCCCACGCCAGCACAATCCTTCGCGGTCCTTCGTTGATATTCGGATATGAATATGGTTTGATTGCAATTGATGCGGTAGGTGATTATTAATCAACCCACGGTACTTACCTGTCCTTGCTGCGACACCTGTCCTCCTCGAAGCTCCCAAACCCTAATCTCACTTACTCCCTTTTCACTTTGTCAATTCGCGCTCATTTGGTCATTTTCTCCTCGTTGTTTCGTTGCTCTGTGGTTTTGTTCTGATGCTCGGCTCCGCCTCTGGTTGCTCTACGCCTGTGGTGATACACGGTTGAATTTCTGAAGGTTTAATGGATAAACGATGTGGTTTAATGCTGTCTTCTCATCCGTGTATTCGGTTCAGGCTTTACTAGTGAGTTATGGTTCTTTTACTTAGCATTCAGCTTGTTTTTCGTGAATATGCTCAGTCGACTGGTTCTACTTCTGTATTCTCTGTCTGTCCTAGTCATTTGCGTTATAATTTTGTAGTGAATGTTGGTGTTGAGGGTTTCTGGTTTGCCCAATTGACAATGTGCAGTTCGTTGGTCTGCAACTTGGTCTTTCTCCGACGCTCGGCTCTGTGCTCAGGTAATCACTTGTTCTCTGCTATAGTTCATTGTTTGCTATTCGAGCTGTGTCTAACAATACTCGACCCCTCCGTGGTCAGGGTTTCACTTTGTTTTGGTGAGTTATGGTCTCGGTTCACTTTCAGGTATGGCTCTCCTCTTTAGCCATACACGGCTTCGCTTCTTGCTAATTCGTTTCTAGCTTTACAGCATCGTTTCTGGTTCGAGGGTTTTGTTTTGGTGACAAACCCTAACTTAACTCTTCTGTAATGGTTGCAGGTGACCGGTTCCGTGGCTCTCGCAAAGGTTTCGGTCGATATCTCTCTCGGGTAGCTCTGTTCTTATCTTGGTTGATTTCGTGGCTCTTCGTTTTGGCTGTGTCTACTTGTGTCTGTAGTCTGTATATTGGATGCTTCCGTGGCTCTCTGTCCTTGCTGTAGTTACTTGCGTCTGTATGATTAATAGTTGTAGCATTTAATGTTTGGGCTGTTTCAACCCGTAGCCGTAGTGTAGAGGGTTGCTGTAGGTTCTGTTAGTTGGTGGTTCGGTTCAACGAACCCTCGTCGCACAGTTCATTCATGTAATTTTAAATTATACAAGCCTGCAATGTATTATACAGTGATATGTAATCTATGATTAAATTTGATGCTGTTGCTTACCCGGTTTTGACTGTGGGTCGTTGTGTTCTTCGACACTGTACGCTTCTTTCCGCCTATTGCTCACTCTCGGTCTTGGCTTATCTTTAGACTTGTGGTATTTGGAATATCGGTCACTGTATTTGCCTGCAACGTTTTAATTGTACATAAATGTATATATGAATTTTTTATACAGAGGACTTATATATTCCCGTTGTATGTCTATTTGTGCACAGAATTTAGATGAAGGAAGGTTTTTGATATATATTTCTCTATTTCTCTTTCAAATTGTTTAGCTGCAGAACCCTTCTGGGTTATTTTGTCTGTTCTTTTATACAATAGTTACAGGCAGTTAGATAACTGCAGATAGTTATTCCTTACAGTTTTTCAGATAGTTATTCCATTTCAGTTTGCTTGGCAGTTACTATAAACTTACTTTACCTGTCTATTCGTTTGTCTACTTTGTCTCCTTTGTTCCACAAGGGTTTGCTGTTTACATTGCTTATTGATATTAATCTAATTCTAACAACTATAATTAAGACCTGGTTCTACAGTAAAGTAAAAAGAATAAAAATTAACTAACAGAATCTAATGCTGTAGTTGACTTTGGAAGAAATTAAATAAAAAACGTAAGAACTCTGACAGACTTGCTGTCCATTTGTCGAACTGTTCATCTTTCCCAATCTTCTTCAGAAACTTTGTCCGCCCCTTTCTCGGTCTTCACCCTGTCGACCAGATGCTCCTGCATCAGGCTGCCGGGGTAAAAGAGAGATCTCATGGCTCCGTTCCATGAGTTCCTCCACCGAGTAGCCGGCCTTCCGAATCTGTGTCTCGTCGAGCCAGGAACTGTCCTCCATTGGGCGGTCCTTCCACTTGACGAGATAACACAGATACTCCTTCCTACGTGTCTTCTTGGCTACCTGTGTGCTGATGATTCCTTCGATTTCATGGGTCTTGACCGACGGTAACTGCTTCTTCCAAAGACTGCTCTCGAACTGGGTGTCCCGTTGTGGCTGTACCATTCTTTCGTCCTCTGCCTAGGCATGATATGGGAACAGGTCTGCCACGTTGAATATGGGTGATATACCTATATCAGGTGGCAGTTGAATTTCATATGCATTCGCTGAAAACTTGCGAAGAATTTTGCATGGGCCGATTTTCTTAAACTTCAGTTTGTTATACGTACCCTTAGGAAACCGTTCCCGACGCAAATGCGCAAGGACTTCGTCTCCAATCTCAAAATGTACCTCACGCCGTTTTATGTCTGCATGCTGCTTATATTTCTGCGTGCTGTCCTGTAATCTCAATTTAACTTTCTCGTGCAGTTTGCTCATTGCTTCGGCAAAATCTTCCCCATCTGCACTCCTCCTTTCTAGCTGTCCTAAATCGCGTAATTCATGTACTCCCCGCGGATGCATACCATATAAGATTTGGAATGGGCTAAGACCTGTGCTCCGATTAGGTGAATCGTTATAGGCGAATTCTGCCTGGGCAAGAGCTCGATCCCACAATCGCGAGTTTTCCCCTGTCAAGCTTCGCAACAAGTTGCCCAAACTCCTGTTCACTACCTCTGTCTGTCCATCAGTCTGCGGGTGATACGCAGAACTGAAAT
>APFE031751829.1:0-14304 GCA_000404065.3 Pinus taeda | reverse complement strand
AAGGCAGTTGAACATGTTGAAATGTGACGACTCACCTCCTTATTTACAGATGTTGCGATTAATGCATACGCTTTGCTGTTCTTGTTTTCCCAGATGGCGAGCTCTTTGTCTGATGTAGGCTTCTCTGGGTCACTGTCTCCTTCTCCGACACACACTCCTTTCCACAGCTCATTGAAAATGAGGGTGTGTTGTACCATCCGGGACCAGTCAGGATAGTTCTCCTTGCCAGTGAGAACTATTCCTATCATAGAGATGATTGAATGCATTCTGTAAAAGGTTACTTCTGCTGATATAAAAACTTTTGTTGATATATACTTCTGATGAAAAAAAAAATTGCTCTTAAAAAAACTTCCGCTGCTTTAAAAAATGATTTTGCTATGGAGAAAAAAAATCATTAAAATTCTGCTACATATATCACCACATATATATCTGTGCAAAAATCAGTATATATAACACCATATTCAAAATTCTGCTATATGTATCACTGGGCTAGCCACAATTCGACATTCAATGCTTGCCAGGTGGAACATAAGAGCAAGTAGCTAAACCATGACAAAATTAATACGCTGACGTTGTCTTTCTTGAAATCAACATAATTCTTGACAGAGAATGCATACAACAGTTATTGGTACTTTGTTGGATACCCAACAACACAGAGAAGAAAATAGCTATATGCTTCAACGCACACCCAGGTGATACAGCGCAACCCTAATCCTTCAGTTGCACGGACCACAAAATTGGTGCCTCACTGAAACACGTTTGACTGTGCATTTGGTGTTCTAATTTGTCTCTTTAGACCGAATCCGCGCTCTGACCTCTCTGCAGCCACAAATATACTAAATTTTATGTATTTCCTTTGCAACGCAATGTGGTCCGAGTTCGAGTAACCGTGGAGAGGAGCAGAGAAAAATAAAGGTTGCTCACTGCTTTTCACACAACACGCGGGCAATGGAGTTGGCACTTGTTGCCATACTAACTGTGCATCGGAGGAGACGAGCGGGCGGAGTAGGAGACTGTAGCAGGAGAGAGGAGATCCACAACCATGGTTTTCGTCAAAGCCCAGAAAACCAGGGCCTACTTCAAGAGGTTTCAAAACATGACCACAGGCAGTGTTCCAAGTGATTTAAACAGGCAGCGGACCAAAATATTTAAACAGGCAGCGTTCCAGGTGATTCAAACAGGCAGCGGACCAAAAGATTTAAACAGGCAGCGTTCCAGGTGATTTAAACAGGCAGCGGACCAAAAGATTTAAACATGAAACGCTACAGTAAACACGCAGGTTCCAAACATCATTTCATATACAGCATTCATACGTTACCAATTCCAGGCATTTCAATGCAGGCAGCGGCAGTCTTCAGGCACGTAGTCTTCAATGTCAGAGATGTCAGAGTAGTGCTCAGGACTGAGCAGCTCTTAGGACAGCAGGAGTTACAACTATTTCTGGGACCTGTGCTCTGATACCATGTCAGGCCAGGGTAACTCCAGAATGAATGAGCGAGAGAAAACTGATTGATTTATTCATTTAGCTAATACATATTTATATACAAGCATGACGGATCAGTTCATCTTCTTGATGACTGTTCAGTTCACCCATCCGTTTCGGATTAGGTGTCAACACATTTTAATTCTTGAATGTCAAGTTTCCTTTTTTTAGACTCAACTAATAGGGCTATATAGTTTATGAGGCGAGTAACTGTGAACTTTGGCCCAAACGAGGACTACCTAGTGTTCCTAATTTCCCAAAACTTGTGAGCTTGAATCAAGTGTTTATTCTTCCAAGTTGAATTCCGAAGATAAGAAACCTCAATTCCACCCCCCGTCCAAATCAACATATTATTGTTTGTTCATGGCATGCATTTTTCCTTCCATACTTTACTCCATAAAGCTTCCTGGTTTTGAAGACACCAACACCAAGTTTTGGCTCCTAGTGATTGAGTGAGAATTTTAAGGTCTCTTAGTCATAGGCCCCTTAGGTGGTTAGCATAGTATAATTTTTCCAGGTGACAAGGGCCCACTTTTTTTACTCTCTAGCTCCCCCCAAAGGAGGGATCAATGTATGTTTCTTATTTTTTTTGGAATGGCTTTAGGGGTTTCCAAGGATGAGAATAGGTACATAAGGATGGCTTGCAAAAGTAATTTAATAAAGGTAAGTCTAATAGAAAGGTTGAGTGTCCTAAAGGTCCAACAATATATTTTTTTCTCTATACTTTGCATGAGCTTTTCCCAAACATTTGTTCTCAGAGACTTCTTACAAGTGAGGCTCCAATGCATTTAGACAAAAGGGAGCTTTGTTATATACCCCTTCATCTTGAGATGTTTGAATGGCCATAGGGGTATTGAAGAAAAATATGTTAGGCTCAAATATTTTAGGAAACCAAAAACCAATATGTAGGAATATTTTAGGGTTCTCTCACCTCTGAGTAGGGTACAAGCATCATAAGTAGTCATTTTGTAGTTGAAATGTTGAGGTATAAGCATGGTCAAGTGGGAAATAGTGACCCCCTTAAGTAAACCTTCTTGAGATCAAGCATCATGAACAACACCTAGAAACATTGAGTTAAGCTCTTATAGGGATTCTTTCACATTTGAGTCAATTAACATATTATACTTAGGCATAATTGATGGGTCTCAAGTCTATCGTTGTATTTAAGGGAAGGAAATAAGAACATCTAGCCATAAATATTTATTATCAACCTCAAGCACCATGGGTAAGTCCTTGAACCACCACATTAGACCTTTGCTAGATACCATTTTCTTCCAAGGGTCTAATGGACACCATGATTAGGTTAATTGCACACCAAAAATGGGTCTATAGTCCTAACCAAGGTTATGAGTTAAAAATAACAACCTTATGCCCAAAATGATACTTGCTAGTCTCAATCACATGGAAAACACCTCTAATTGATAACCATGAGTCTAAAATATGAGTGCTTTACCATGGGATATTATGATGCTTTTAGTAACCATGATGGGTCTTTATAACTTATGAATGGTTAGGAAATAATAAAAAAGGACTTAGGAATTTATCCAAGCTTCCAAGGCTTAAGCATGATGAAAGATAAATTGAAACACCACATACGAACTTTCTATGAGATCTTTAGCCTTTAAGTGGAAAGTGGCTACAATTAATTGGTTTTGGATAGTAGTGAGGGGTCTAAGGGCCTAAGCCATGGTTGAAGAGGAAAAGAAGAGCCTTACACAAGAAAATGAACATTGTAGGCTTTAGGCACTATGATCAAGGTGTCCAACCATGACACGTGCATTCTCTCTGGTGTCCTTGACCCCATATGGTATTTTAGGTACTATTTGGTAAGTTTTGCATAAAGGGCATATGCCTAAGGGTCTTCACTACGCATGGTTATTAATTTATGTAATAGGAATATATATTAAAAAATAATTAGTTTATATGCATGTTTTCCTCTACATGTTTAATGAGTTGGATTATTTGGTTTTAGCTTACGATTGAAAAACCTATTGGATCAACCTATGTAAATAAACACACATCCATTTTTCCAACTCATTATTCTTATTTTTATTTTCAATAACATATTAAATATTATCCAAATGTTTGCTAACTAAATCACACAAGGTTTATAAATCTTTAAACAAATATAATGGAGATCATCTTTTCCTCCTTGATGATATTTATCCCCACTGTCTCTATTATTCTTCCTTCCATGTCTTATTCTACCAACTCTTCCTCTAGAAGAATCTTGTGACTGATTCCTCTCTTTTTTTGCAAGGCGCACAAATTATTCATGGGATTGATAAGCTATATCCCTCTTCCCAAAAGCTTTCTCCCTTCTTGCAAACGCCTCCACAAGAGTGTCAAAAGTGTCATCCTTGAGTTGGGAACTAACTTTTATGGATTGAATATAGTGATAGTATGTAGGAGAGAGGGCCTTAACAAAGGCTATGATAGGGATGTCCATTTTAATTCCAATGGCTTCCACATGATGCATCATAGGTCTAATTTATGAACTACTTCCAATTATGAGAGTGAGTCAAATAAATATTTTGACTTATTTAATGCATCATAAGAATTTGTAATTGGAATAATGTGATGACTCATCTCTTCCAGTTTGTTTGAAACGAAATCAATTTCTATATGTTTGGAAGAGATCGATAAAAGTAAAACGACGAATCAGGCCACAAAGCCATAAGAAATCCACCCAAAAAACCTTATGAATCTAATGAGAAGAAAGTCTAATTCCTACACCATATTTTTAAAATTGAAACCACATAGGCACTCGATGACATAGTTTCTTGAGTCATTATAACATCCAGGATGTGGTCTCAAATGAGCCACTTTAGAGTCATTTTTTTGGGGTTGGCCCTAAACACCCTAATATTCAGAGACAAGACCTTCATTTTCCTTCATGGGAGGGGCCTTTTATCTAAGAAACTTGGATATTATGGTATTTTTTCCACTTAGAATGTCTTCCCTAACCTTAGATTAGGCCTTAGAAAGCAAGGATTTGTGATTGTCATCACTGACAGAAGGAGCATCCATGGCTAGACCACCAGACGCTGAACCATATTCATGTGTCAAGGAAGATGAATAGAGAGCATTTCACTTAACATGGAGGTCAATAGAAACATAGAGCTCGTATGAGGAACGAATGACCTTATAATCTGCAGAAGGAGGTTTCCCACAAGAGTTGGATGAAGAGTTGGAACCATAAGGAAAAATCAGATTTGGAAAGACATCATTCTCCTTGACATAAGGCAACATTTTATAGAGGGAGAGACCTTGAATAGAAGGCACTGGAGACGTTGTTATCAGGGACATAACTTTGGAAAATTTCCCAAGTATATTACCATCATGAAGAATTTTATCATTATTTTTTATAGGAAAAAATGAGGGGGGCTAAAACCACTTACCTAAGGAGGGGGGATGATCGTCGTCAGTGTATTCGAGTTTGGAATCCAGAGGATCCTTCTCCCTCAGTCCTGAGGCCTTAATCTACATGTTCAAAAGTTCCCTAATATAAACTTTTTAGATGATTAGAATTTTTCTTTCGTGTGCAATTAGAGACAAGGTGACCTACCTCATGGAAAGGAAAACAATGAAAGAGAAACTTCCAATAATCAATCTTTTGATTCCATGCAACCTTGTTGAATACCAATTCAATATCCTCTAGGAAACCTTCTCTAGGGTTGATCTCCACTCACTTCCATGCCACTCATCCATCTTGCTTTGAAAGGAAAACTTCCTCCCAACAAACAAATTGGCCAATATGATTTCCTATTTTTTCCAACACTGATTTTTTTAGATTGGTGTTGACAAATATGGGAGGAGGGCCCATTTTTTTTTCATTCACATGGGGCTAAGCGAAGCGTCGAAATCCATATTCCACTTTTGAAGCATCAAACTAGATTTTCACCAACATTAGTCGGAGGATAGGAGAGTCCTCACTTCATCTACTTTATTGACGATACCACATAATTAAGCTTTAGGAAATAGAAAAGATTGATAATAAGAACCCAATTGGAATCAATCCAATGTGGTAGAGAAGAAGGTTTAACCACCTTCCTAGCAAACCGACCAATTAGATCCCTATACATAAGTTGTAGAATGTATCAAAGGGGAATATCATCCTCTATTACCATTTAAATATTTGAATTTTGTTGCTTATTAGGTTGTCACATGATGCTTATTGTGATTAGGGCTTGTTGTATCTAGAGACGAAGCATGCTTAGCAAAAGGAATCAGGCCTGGAACCTCCAAATGTTGTGCATTATCTGGATGATTTGATGACAAATTAAATAATCCTTGAGGAAAGTGAGACACTTCCACTATCATGTGAATGGGAGGTGAAACCAATGGGTGATCCTTTATAAGAATAAATCTTCATGGGATGGGTATGCATGCCCACTTTAAGGGTTATACTCACCATAATAAAGTAGTTCATCATCCACAATAAACTCAAGAAGAAAAATGCCAACGAAGACTTAAACTGAGATGAGCGACATGGAAATTGGAAAGTAAAATATGCGAGAATTCGACAATAGAAAAATAGAACCCAAAAAAAAAAAAACTCCCCGCCCCCCAAGAAACACATATCACAAGAAGACCTCTAAGTGTTTTTATCAATATTAACAACTTATTGTTCATGGTATGCCACTTTTTTTCGTTGCTAGTTTACACATCATATTTAGTCCACATATATCAAATATTTATATAGTCATTTTTCTTATTTTTTAAATTTATTTAATTTAGTTTAAATATTTATTAAATTAATAGTTTAAATGAATTTAACTATTATTCATTTACATTGTAAAGGTTTATTGTTAATATTTTTAAAAATATCATGAATACAATTTTTATTTTTTTAATAATTTTTTTCATAAATTTTAAATTTTTTTTTTATTAATTTATTCATATTTCTAAAAATAAATTTATTTATTATTTATGTTGTAACACTTTTTATTTAAAATATTAATTAGTATATTTTATTTAATTATAAAAGATATAATATCCCATGGAGATATATTATGATTTTTTTTTTATTTAATAAAAATATAAACATACTTTAATATTATTTTATAATTAATTTATTTCAAGTAAAATTAATATATTCTAAACTAATTTTTGTTTTAATTAAATTAATTAAAAACGATATATAAATTTATAAAATTAATACATTAGATTTTTATAAAACTTATTAATTAATTGTAAATATTTTAAATAAAATAAAAAGTATTACTTATGATATTTTTTTTAAATTTAAATTATGAAATTTAATTATTTTTTTAAAATTAGATTTTAAAAAAAGAGAGCAAGCTTTCGCATTCAAAATCAAAATCAAAATTCAAATTCAAATTAATATGCCAATTAAATGAGTACGTTGTATATCCTGTATGGTATATGCCAGCATTCCTAAGGACTGGTGGTGGCGGTGGCGATCAAGACGAAGGCGGCACGAAATTCTTATGGCATAGGAATCTTATATATGTCTATGTATGTATATGCAGTTGTCAGGGCATTCAGATGAAGGGCCAGGCATGTCCCGTCAAGTTTTTAGAGGGCATTCAATACTCAATAGCATGGGATTTATTGTTTGCATGGCGGCTACTAAATGGTCTCGATGTCGACAGGCATGTCTATCAAACTCTTAGAGGGCATTCAATACCCAATAGCATGGGATATATTGTCTGCCGTGGCGGCTGCTAGATGGTCCCGATGTCGAATCCCATTAATGGGCCTATAGGCGTGGAAATAAGGCTTGCCACAAAAAACAACAGAGAACACTGTATTAAATGTAATTTTCAGATTTGGCTGTGGCGGCTGCTAGATGGTCCCGATGTCGAATCCCGCAAAGCTCTCGGGAGTCGGGACTGCCCAGCCCAAACAGCGACTGCATTGTAGGCGACAAGCTTCCGCACCTCGGAGTGGGGTTGCGCTGCCAGTAATAGACACCCGTAGGTGACTGGGCCCCGGGAGATCTCAAGTTCGAATCCCGCGACGTCTACGGCTTGGTGCTCTAGGACTGCCAGGTGTAGGTGGGAGAAAGGGGCAAAATGACAGCCTGGTCATCGTCTTCATCAGACCTCCGCTCGGCCTGCTCAACGAGGCTCTTGGCCAGTTTCCTGTAAGCCCAGGTCCAACTCAGCGGAGCAAAGGCCTTAATCGGCGAGAACAGGATCGGAACAGGGGATGCGAGAATCGAATCGAGGTTTAAGCGTTCACTGGGCGGGCTAATTTTCGCAGTAGTCTATAACGCGACTTTTTGAAAGCCTTTCCGGCAGATTTTTCGAGTCAAAATCCAGCAGCAATTTATTGGAATCCCAAGTTTGATAGCTAGTTTTTTCACAATCAATGGCTCCCAGGGTTTTCCAGGGCCCTGAATCCAAATATGCAGTTAAAAAAACATTTTAACTGCTAAAAATCAAGATTTAACCTCGTTTCTTCCGCCGGATTCCGTCACCGGAATCTCCAAAAAGTCGCATTATAGACAACTCCCTAATTTTCAGCAGATTGAGCGTAGGCTGCGCGAATTTCTGCTTTGAATTTCAGAAGGGAGGTTTCTATGATTTAAAGTAAAGCAAAATTATTTCCTTTAAATCATATTAAGTCTTAGGATCTACTAGTTTAGAGTTTCTATATTCGTGCAACAATATATTCCAAAGGGTTAAGAAATTAAAGAATATAAAAGAAGAAACATTTAGAAAGAGATTTTATTATTATTAATGTTTTTAGTTAAATAATGAATAAACAAATAAATTAGAACGCCTCAAAAAATGGTCACATTACCATCCAAGAGTATAAAACCAATTTAAGCAAACTTATAAACATTAATTTAATATCATAAGAAATTATAATTTTAATAGCTAGGTTTTTTAATATATAAAAAATCACGTGTTGCCTAAGTCGCCCCTTGCTAAGCTTCCTGCGGCCTTGGCCTCCTGCCGCCGCCATGGCCCCTCTAGAGTTTGCTCTGGGAGGGATTCCTCCTCTTGAACATCCTAATCTCTCGGCTCAACACCCTCTAGATGAGGCTGCCTCAACCTTCGCCAGTGTTATCTCTACTCTGGGTCCTCCTCGAACTCACCCTGATGTCTCCAAATTCATAAAAAGGGTAGAAGATATCCCTAAAATTGTGTAACCTCCTTCCTTGCCTGGTCGAGTAGCTCTCATTATCGAAAAGAGGTTTGGTGGGACATTTTACTAGCGTTTGGCTCTCTCCAAAAACTGTGCAAAAATGGGTTGAGAGGAATTGTTCTCACTCAACCCATGGGGAAATTTCCATTTGATTTTGTCGAAGTGGTTTTTCTACCTTCCATTTTGAAACCAAAGAGGACATAGATCTAATATTCTGGAATGGGCCTTATTTCATGGATACAAGGGACCTATATTTAAGTAGGTGGACACCAGACTTTGATCCTGAGCTGGATGTCCCAAGTGTTGTTCCATTTTGGGTTCGCCTTCCTCACCTCCCCCTTCATTGCCGGGTAGATGAGTCGGTGAAAGCAATAGGAAACGCAGTGGGAAAATACATAAACATGAGCGAGCCAAAGGAGAATATGCATGCATGCACAAGGATCCGCGTTGTAGTCAACTTAGGAAAAGGACTCCCCGAAGCTGTAAAGATCAAGGTAAGTAGTTGGACACATATTCAATAAATGGACTACAAGCATATCCCATTCAAACGTAAGATATGTCATGAATATGGTCATTTCGCTAATAGATGTCCAAGAAAAGAAGAGCCGGAAGTAGTAAAAGCTCAAGAAACAAAATGGAAACCATTAAAGAAAAGAAATCTGTGAATAAAATAATTGGCCGCTCAGCTCCCTCCTCACCTACTCCTCTTCCCTTGAGTACTCCTCTATCTCAATCATCTATTCCCCAATTTTATTCATTTAATCCCCTGCTTGACTCCAATCCCTTTGGACCGCTTGATTCTCCTCCTGACCCCCCTCTTGCTTCTCATACCCCCCTCATTGTTGATTCTTCTTCATCTCCCCCCCTCTTCTGCCCTCTCATCCCTTCCTCCTATCCTTCCTACCCCCACTCTCCCTCTTAGCCCCCCTCCTCTTACCTTCGATAGAATCCTTACAAGAAATTAGTCTAGAGAATCCCTCCTCTCTTCATACCACCACAAAAAACAAGGAAGAAAGTCCAAGAAGGAAATAAGGGATAAAGTATCAACAAAGGAAATGGCAATGGGAACACGACAACCAATGGATTCATTCCTTGAAAAAATCTCAAGAAACAAGGAGAACAATCAACAACCTATCCAAGGGAAGGTCCCTTTGCATCAAACCAAAGAAAGTAACGAATTTGGTCTCCTGGAATTGTAGAGGCTTGAGACACCCTACAAAATTCAATGCAACAAAAGACTTCCTAACAGTGGAAAGACCTGACATATTCATGATATAGGAGACCAAAACTAATAAAGAAAAAATGAAAAAAAATGATCCAAAAACTAAGGAATTATGATGGCTCAGTTCTTCAGGCAGCTGGGGCATTGGGAGGAATTTGTACAATGTGGAGGAAGGATAAATGGGAGTTGCAAAACCAACAAAAAGATCTACATTGGATCAAAACTGAATTAAGAAACAAAATCTTTGATCTACAAATCTTCCTTTACAATGTATATGCCCTAACTCATCACAAAGATAAAGAAATATGTTGGAGATCGCTCAAAGAGAACCTATTGCTCGATCAAAACAAAAGCCTTATAGTAAGAGGAGATTTAAACTTGGTTGTGAATGCTGATGAGAAAACAGGGGGTATTTTTCATGCTGATCCATCTCGAGACTCCCTTGAAAACATAATAGAGTGTCATAATCTAATAGACATTCCCCCAAATAATGGGAAATACACTTGGAACAATAAGAGGATTGGAAAAGGCAATATAAAAGAGTGTATGGACCGAATTTTAACACAAGATAGCATCATAGCAGAATTCAACTTTGTTTCTTCAAAAATTATTCCCTCAACGACTTTTGATCATAAACCAATGGCTATCAGTCTAGGAGCCATCGAAAACTTGGGTCCTCTCCCATTTCGATACATCCCATTATAGAACAATAAAGAAGAAGTTAATCAAATTATAGCAACAACTTGGAATCAAAAGATCACGTGCTTGCCTAGCTATGTTTAGGAAACAAAATAAAAAAGTGTCAAGAATAGTCTAAAAAATTGGGCAAAACCTAATTACAAGGAACCACATAAAAGAAAGGTTGAATTATAGAGGGAAATGGAAAAAGTTCAGGAAAATATTGAAGGCAAGGCAGAAACAAAAGAGAACCAATTGAAAGAGAAAGAGACACACTGGGAAATCTATAGGAACAACAGAAAAGTGGAAGAAGATTGGAGGCTCAAATCCAAAAACTCATAGATCCAGGCGGGGGACAAAAACACTGCCTTATTCCATAACACAACAAAGATTAGAAGAATAAACAATCAGATTGACATAATAAAAGGTGAAGGAAACTCTGAGATCAAAGGACAAGAGGCGCTAAAAAATGAAGAGTATTACCACTTCAAAAATTTCTTAACAACTGAGCCAATAAACCCAAATTATGAGAGCTTCACAAAGCACATTCCTAAGGGGATAAATGAAGAAACAAACTCAGATCTCTTGAAAGAAGTTGAAGAAAATTAGGTCCATGCAGCAATGTGGGGCCTCCATCCTGGTAAAGCTCCAGGGCCAAATGGTTTTTCTATAGTGTTCTTCTGCTCCTTTTGGCCCATTATTAAAATATATCTAATAAGAATGATCAGAATTGTCCGGAAAAAGAAGTTGGGAGGATACACAAATTCGACCTTCCTAGCCCTTATCCCAAAAGAAGTAAGACCCTTAACATTCAACCACTTTCGGCCTATCTGTCTATGCAATTCATCATATAAAATCATTTCCAAGATCCTTGCCAATCGCATCAAACCTTTTCTACCTAAATTAATCTCAGAAAACTAAGGTGGTTTTTTTCCCAACAAGCAGATCGTGGACAACATCATGATTGTTCAAGAGGCACTGCACTCTAGTTTAGAAAGAAAAGCACAGGGCTTCATTCTAAAACTTGACATGGAAAATGCCTTCGATAGGGTCGATCTGTCTTTTTTGTCATATGTCCTAAACAAATTTGGCTTCTCTACCACATTTACAGAAATTATAAATGTTTGTATTTTTGGCCCTTGGATAGCCCCTCTCATCAATGGAAGGCCATGTGAATATTTTCAAAGCTCTCAAGCATTGAGACAAGGAAGCTCGTTGTCTCCCTTCCTTTATATATTAGTGGTTGATTCGTTGAGTAGAAACCTTGAGTATTATAGAATAAATCACACTCTAATAGGTCTCTCAATAAGCTCTAGAACCAAGAGTATAAACCACTCCCTATTTGCAGATGACACTCTTCAAATGGGAGGAGCATCTTGTATAGTGGCTCGAAGATTAAAAAAAGTGCTTAGCAGTTTTATGGAAGTTTCAAGCTATTTTCTTAATAACAGTAAGAGCAGAATATATGGATGGAATGCACCCTCTCGTACCCTTCAAAGAATATCACAAATCCTTGATTTTCCCCTCCAAGTGCATTGGAACCATTTCCTCTATTTGGGCTTGCCAATATCAAAAAAAAACCTGAAAGTGGAAATATGGGCCAACTATATAGAGGAAATGAAAAAAATGCAAACTTGGGGAATGATTTGGCTTAATCTAGCAAGGAGAGTTATACTAATCAAACCAATCCTTGCAACTATTCCCCTCTACCAATTTGCTACAATTCTAACTTTGACAAGTGTGCACAAGCAACTCGAATTAATCATAAGAAGCTTCCTTTGGCAGGGAGGCAAAACGGACACAAAAAAATCAGTGTCATCAAATGGGAACAAGTTACAACTCCCTATGAGAAATTAGGACTCTCAATTAGACTTCCAAGACTGATGAACTTGGCCTATGGAGAAAAAATAATATGGAGATTCATCACTGGGGACAATTGCTGGTGGAAGCAAGTGCTGGAATCCAAATATTTGAATGACTCTTGTTTCTCCCTTCTCTTAGGGAAAACACCAATTAGACCCTGCACCCAAATGCAGAAACTCAAAAAAAGGCTCTACCTCTCATAAAGGATAATACTTCAAGGCTATCAGGTGATGGTTGAGATATAAATATATGGAACGATAGTATAATAGGAAAGCCCCCATAATCCAGCCAACAATAAATTCAAAGGATAAGGAAGTGGATGAATTCAAAATGGCTATGTACACTGGAGTCAATATCACAGTGAGATCAAGAGGACAACCCATGGAAATATTTGAAGACACCAAATTTCCCTCAAGATCTTAAACATCATTGGGATTCCATAATATCCCTCTTCAAAGGAGCAGCCCCGATCAAACAAGGAATCCAAGACTCTTTCATTTGGGACCCATCCGAAGGGGACTACTTAGTGAAATATGGATATCTAAAACTACAAGAACAACAAGGGCACCTTGACTTGTCTCCATGGAAATCGGTATGGAAAACAGAAAGCCTCCCAGAAATAATTTTCTTATATGGACACTTTTAAAAGGGAAAATACTTACAGTTGACAATCTCAGGAATAAAGGTTTCATCAGACCTTCTCAATGCCCTATGTGTCTCAATGCAGAAGAGAACATCCAACACCTCTTTCTTGAGTGAAATTTTGCAAAATAATGTTGGAATCTTCTTGTGTGCCCTTTTGGACATAGTTGTGAATCTATCTCGTCCCATCACTGAATTCTATGTAGCATGGAAAAACAAGTATCCTTATTCTCTTAAAAATAAGAGCACCATCAAAATATTTTGGACAAGCTTACCCTCCTTCTTCTGCTGGCAAATTTGGCTTGCAAGGAACAATCAAATCTTTCAGAACTCTAAGCTAGAAGTTGGCAAGGTGCTCTAAAAAACATGGGGGCTAGCAATAGAATTCCTATCATCCAGAGGAACAAGAATAATAGATTTCAATTAGCTACAACAGGAAGAAAGAGCATGGATCCATTATGCAGACAACAGGCCAAAATTACCAAATATACCTAAAAAAAAAGAGGTCAACAAACGTTGGAAAATTGACTTAAAGGAGGAAGAATTCATACTATGGTTGAATGCACTCAACAGACCATGTATTTTCTTCGACAAAGCATCAAGTCTAACCTGGGAAAAACAAGCGCAGGAGACATTAATGTCGACCAAGATAGGAAAAACACTATCTCTTTCGAGTGGGGACTGGGCATAGTCTCAAACAATATGGTAGAATCATATGGGTTCCTTCTGGGAGCCAAAAAATAGAAATAAAAAGAAATCTAATGAACCCATTCATTTTTGGTGATCCCTCCATCCTCATCCAAGCAATGATTAAGAAGACCAAATTGAAAAACGCAGCACTAGGCCAAATCATAACCAGGATTATTAAAAAATTAAAAGATTTGGAACAAACCACCTTCCTACATATCTTAAGGGAGAACAATAAAAAAATAGATGATCAAGCAAATAAAGCAATGGCACGATCCCTAGGAGAAGTGTGGATTGAAAATGAAACTTGTTTTATTCCAATTCCATAATCATTGGTCCATCCTCTCAATCCAAATACAATCACCTCGTAATTTGGATTGGCATACATTAAATCTTGCACCTTTCATTTCATGCCAAGTGCATAATATTTTTCAAATCTTCCTCATTGCAGCTCTCTGCCCAATATCGATAAATCTAAAAGATCATCCCTCTCCCTCTTGGATTTCTATTTATACTCTCCTCCACCCGTAGTTCTATCCACTCCCTCCTTGGTCTCTTTGTTCCTCCCTTCGCATTGTGTCCCTATTGCGCGTTTGCAGAGCTCTCC
>APFE031751825.1:0-42983 GCA_000404065.3 Pinus taeda | reverse complement strand
GAAAGCTAAAAATCAAAGTCGCATGTAGACACATGGAGTGTGTGCATGTGGTTCCCATCCAATGTTTACTCTATTTATTAGATGGTGAGGAGGATGGGAGGCATTCCATCTTTCCGAGATTATATCTTTCATTCTCTTGGTAGAATGGTGTTTTAAGACATAGGAGTCATTGGTAGTGGTATGTTGATTGAGGGCTTAGGGGTGGCCAATTATAGAAAATCCTTGCATAATTGAGCCTAAAGTTGGGTGGAGAGTCATCCCCAAAACCTTGTTGCGGTAAGCCTACTTCTACCATAGGTAAGCACTATTCATAGTTGAATTTAGTTTATTAATTACATGTTTATTTGGCTAGGTAAGTGCCACTTTGATTTAAATTTAATGTTAATTAGTAAAGTTAATTAGATATTTATTTTTGGACTGTTACATATGGTATCAGAGCCAGAGGTCTCGAGTTTGAAACACACCGGGCTCACATTGGGGGGAGATTTTTGTGCTCCCTGTTAATGGTTGTATTGATCCAATGCTCCCGTGTGTTTCGTGGCATGTGCTTAAATCTAGCGATGTGTCTGTTTACTAACACCTGCAAGTTTTGGGGTAACGACAATGTGACTCCAATAAGTGGTATCAGAGCAGGGCTCAACCCTTAGGGCCTATGGGCATCTAAATTTTTTTTTAGGATATTTGACTTGACTTGTTTTTGAAATTTACAGGATGCTTACTTTCCTACGAGTAATTTCCACGACAACTAAACTTTGGAATCAGGGTTTCTACATTTCCGAAATTCTGATTTGTTTTCATTAATTCATTAGCCATTTTTTACAATTATTTGCAAGCTCTGCCACAACATAAACTGAGTGGTGTGTGTTTTTATGATAGGCATAAGATAAAGCTCGTTTATCATAAATTTATTTATATTGTGGTTCTGAAAGATAATTTGTTTCTGCAATCATTTTTTTCCGTAATTTTTTTCTTGGTTTGTTTATTTAATTTTTGTGATTGACATGCACTTTCCCCATCCAAACCCGCAATCAGTCTACCAGTTTTACACTTAAGGTAGAAACATTTGAAGACTTGTTTGATTGGAAGGTGGTACTAGAGCATGCTTTGGCTCAAGCACCCAATGCAACCCTTGTTATGGGACATAATGATATATTCAGGCCTGCGTGTTGCATCTCAAGAAACAGTTGCCCCAGAGATACATCAGTATACAATTTAGTACATGAATTTGGACGAAGCAAATTAGAACATGAACTAACCTCATGGTACTTGAATTAGCACACATCTGCGTAACAGATTTGTTGTGGAGCTTGGTGCTTTTGTAGGGTCTAAATAAGATGTCAGGATGCCTCATACACATTATCAAGACAAATAACGTATATTGATGTCCTATGGCATGATTAACCTTGTTTGAAGACGACCTTTTATTATTGATTATCAAATCACTTAATTCTCAGAATCTGCATAACTATGTTGGGAGAGAGTAATTTAATGGGTAAGTGAAACTTTTGTTGAAGACAACTTTTTTGTCATGTAAATAGTTAGATGAATAGATTGCATTTCTCAAGCAAAGAGTTGGTAATATATGTGGTTCATTATCTGTGCCATTTCTAGTTGTGACTTCAGATTTTCTTAATCCTCAAGGTAATAAGTCTAGCATTTTTTTTTCAAACAGGAACCCCTCAATCAAGCTTGGGAATGAAGGATTTTATTGTTTTTTTCTCAAATTTTTGGTGAGTTTTTAAGAAAATGTTTGCACTGGAAATTAGAATATAGTTTCAAAAATTTAAAACTACAATTTCATATCACAAAAATACTGGGATGCTCCAGTTTAGGATTTTTCTAGATGGAGATCATTTAATGATACGTACCTTTCAAAATATTTTCTTGACTAAAAAATCCATACAGAAGAACAAATAGAAGCAAAGACAAGAAACTAAGAAAGTAGGGAAGAGTTCAAGATTTCTTCTTGTAAAATGCCCCATGCCTTTTCTTGACAAGGGAAATCAGTTTTTTTTGCTTTTCTTTTGTTATACCCGATTTCCTGATATTGTTTCTCAGTTGGAGTTGTGAAGTTTCTCTCCACTAGTTGGAGTTATGTTGTTCGAAATCATTCAATTGATACATTCGAAGGATCTGCAGAAAATTCCCTTTGCTCCATTGAACAATTTGGAGTTAAAGTAGAAGGTATTTTGCGACAATCTATAGATTTTTATGAAGTCCACCCCATATTGTACCGCATTTTTAGAAGCACACCAGTCCTCGATTCTTGGCCACAGGTTTTGATTCTTGGCTCGGGGAATATTGAAGCTGTCACATGCTCCGAACCCCATGAGACCCTCTTCAATCTTCAATCTGATCTCAAAATTATTCAACATCCCTCTCCTCAATGTGACAACATCATTTAGGGCTGAAGATGCTTCAAAAACTGTCCGAAGTGAGGATTATAGAAAAATTTCCATTCCTAGCTATATAAAAATATGTCATAACATTCAAGAAAATAATTATGTCCCTATGGTTGTCTAAGTGTGGACCAAAATGTATCTAGCCCAAGTGCACCAATACGTTTGTTCAAGAGTTCCTGGTTTTGTTTCAATCCTTATATTGTAATTAATGAATGTAAACCCAGTAGCTAGTAAAGCTTTGTTAAGGGTTTGATATGGTGTTGCCTTCACAGGTGCGCTTGCAGGTAGGCCATATAATTAATAAAATGATTTTATTTTGTATTGGGGAGAAATAACCTTCCCAGTCATCCGATCCGGTTCTGGGTCAAATGGCAGTGTCTCTTCTTTATGTTGTGGAATATTTCTTGGTTGTTGATTTCTTAAATAATTTAATAGCCATAAAAATCTCGAGATACATTCAATAAATTTGTTTAAATGATTTATTCTATTTAAAACAATCCATTTAGTTATTCTAACATAAGTTATGATTGCTTAAATAGATACTTAAATATTTCATTATACAACACAAAATTTCGATCCTTAAAAATCATGAAACTATAAAATTAATATTGGTCTGACATACAATGATGAATAAATTTTCTTTTGAAGATCAAAGTACCTTCTTAACACAATAATGCCACCAATATTGAGACAATTCTCTAAGTTTTATTCTGACATCATTAATACCTTCTAATTCATGTTTCCATGGTTTATACTACAAAAATTTGTAATCGTTGATAATTTATGGTTTAATTATGGTTAAGTATTGTGATTGTTGAAAATTTATGATAAAAACATATCTTATTAAACCCATAACTTTGATAATAAGGATAACTTATTAACCTTATTAGACTTTGATAATAATTATTATTGAGTATATTGGTTCTTATTTTATGATGAATCTTGAGTTACAGTAGTGTTTTATTTATCTTACAAGGTCTCTAGATCAACCTTCTTTTCTTTTATAGTTCATCAATTTCTTTTTTAATCACATTTTGATAACTGATCTGGCTTTGGTAGACTGATATACTTGTTAAACTAGTTGTAATTTAAAGTTTGGTATGGATATCGATCCTTTCCTCTGTGGTTCTCTGCTCTCATTACATGGTAAAACCACTATCTCATTTTCTTGAGTTGTTTGCGCTTGCATAGCTCTCTCCATCACAACCATATAACAAAGCGAAAACCTAAATGAGTCACATAATTAAAGATATAGTTTTATTCTGACTCATTGATTCATTGGAAAAGTATATAATCTTGTAATCTTGGATGGTCATAATCTACCCATAATTGACGATGTATAATTATCTAAAATATTGCACTAGTGAAATGGTATTTTCGCATGTTTTTCTAACAAATCTTTAATGCTGGTGTAACTACTCACCACCGGTTCATTTTAAAACACAGTTTACATAGCACTTTAAGTATTTGGATAATTGAGGTTGAAATTTGTCACCAATTAAAGTTCTCTAAAATAGTGAAATCTGTTCCAATTCACAATGGATAAACTCTGATATCTTATTACCTTTAGATGATTATTGTTGACACTAGCATCTGCTCATTATTTTATTGTTCAATCTGTTCTAAAAACACAGAGATAACATTCCTTGAATGTTGATCATACTATTCACTAATTATTTGGGTTGGATTGTTGTTATCATTGTCCTTTAGCAATAGCAGTTGCTTGGCATTTCTCTGGTCTATTATTCCAAGAGCGCAACTCTCTCAATATGATCTTCTAATAAATTTAATTTTTCACTGCCATTGCCATTCAGATTACATGTATCTGCTCATTTACTACTATATTCTCAATGGCAAATCATGCAGACTTGGATTTCAGTTTAGATGTTGAATATAATGTTACATGAGGTTTGGTGATTCAAGTTTAATTGCATATAGTGGATAAAGATATCTAAAAAGAAATGGAAAGGAGAAACTTGCTAATGATAGTTCATGTGATTATGGCCGACTTGGATCAGATGTTTAAGGTGGTAGAGAAGAAGTATCACAACAGGGGTAAGAAATTAGTAAGAAGAAACAACCTATTTTAGAACATAATGGAAGAGTTTGGTATAATCATGACTTGGTATTCTAAAGGTATCAATCTAAGGTCTATCTAAGGATGATGCACATAAAGAAGAAAATATTGGCAATCAACTAATGAACTTGAAAAATCATAGTAATAATGAAGGTTATTTTAAGGAACCTGTAAGGTATGATAAATAGAATGATTGGAGAAGATAAGTTGTGTGCATAACAACATCTATAAAAATGGGAGAGCCACATTGTAAAGTTTTTCATAGGTGACTAACTATATGAATGAATTATGGATAACAAGACATATGATCAGGAGATTTCATTATGTTGATGTCTTAAAACAGAAAAAGATAAGCGGATTACACTTGGTAGCTAACTTAATGAAATGATTTATAAGACATTACCCAAGTTGGAAATAGTAACAACATTTCCAAGGTATATCAATGCTATAGGATAGGAGGAGAAGAAAGCACAATGATTGGAGGTGAGAAATTCAAGTCAATTTAATGAAGTGAAGAAACTTCCATTTTTGAAGCCAGTAGACATGGAATAGTAGGAAATCAAGACAGGTAGAAAAAGAAAAATATATCTATGAATATCGGGTAGGAGGAAATGAAGGGATGTTCTATCAAGAACAAAATTCTTTTAAAGGTATTGATGAGTAGAGCTAGAAACATGATTGGTAATGGTAATAATGATGATCTACATATTTTAAAAATGTGAAGGTGTGAAGTTGCATGATGACCAAATGATAATAAACGAGGAAGATATAGGAAAGAATGTTGCTAGGAATTTTATATGGATACCTTGCGAAGGATTCTGTACATAGTGAAAAAAGAAGTGAAAGTCAATTAATAGAGATTGTACTTGACTCATTATTTCACGAGTAGTACTTCCCATAACGTTAAAAGAGGTTGTTCCACATAACACCTCACATTGAAGTTTGTCATGGACAATGATGGTAGCAGTGTTTCCAACTGTTTCAAAATCTAAAATAATGATACTATTTAATAAGAAAGAGTCTTTTGCCCAACTTGATGAAACTGAATTTATGATAAAGCAATCAAGTGGTATTGAGATATGAAATTTACAAACTCGACGAGATAAGAAAATATTTTTGTGGATGAAGTGCTAATTGTTAAATAAGTCAACATGGATCAACAAATCCTCATGCAAGTAAATTAAGCATGATATAAAATTAAATCATGATGAAAAAATGTTTATATGAAATTGCATATAGCGGTATTGGAATCAGTAAGCCAAAGGGTAAATGGATGTAAAATCAAGGGATTTTAATTTTGAGATAGATGATTTAAATAATGATAGTATCACTAGTAATATCTTAAACAATGAATTTCACCAAAATTTCCTCAGGGAAGGAAGAATATATGATGAGAGATTAAGACTCAAGATGATGAGGCTCATGTGAAATTTAACGATGTACTTAGATGATTATATCGTTGACGTAAATGATCAACTACCTAGTAGAAAGAAGTTGAACTGATTATTGAAAATTAATTAACGACTTGATGAAAACATATTGACAATGTTTCATGCTATCATGGTAGGAAGATAATGATTTACATATGGTTCTTATTGTGATAAAGTATCCATACGATAGTAGCGATATGCATAGGTATTATGACATTATGTCAAGGTATATTAACATATTCATTTACTACGTGATGATAGGTATTTAATGTTCAATACTCATGATGGATATGATATGCATAATGTGGCATAGGAATTATGATGTTATAATATGGGGATTATTGACATGTGGTTCATTTATGTGAACTCATGATATGTCTTGATATAATTATGTTGATGGTATAACTGAAGCATGTGATAGTTCCTCACAAATCTATGACATGCATGAGCATGGAATTCTTTATTATTCATAATGTTGCGATTAACAAAGATGAATGTTCTCATGATGACATGCAAGAGTTCGCATGTGAATTATTTCCTATGATACTATGATGGGATGGTTAATGCATTTGATGCATGTTGAGATGTGATGATTCACAGGACTCCACAAATGGGCCAAGAGGGCTGGTTTATTTGATGATCTCGTGTGATCCCATACGCACAAGAGAGAATAAGTAACACCATATGGGCTGGGGACAAAACTCAATCAACACTACATATGCTAGTGGTTCCTTTATCTTGTGTATAGTTCTTGATGGATAGCTCTAGAAGAGTTATGGGACCATCTTGAGGAGGCCAAGTGCCTGATGTTCTAGGCTAGGTGCCTATTATTGGATTGGGATGCTGAATTCTAGAAGGGATGTAAAGGACTTTGATGCCTAGGGCTGTGTGCCTTAGTAGTTGTGGAGGGAGTGGGCCAGCCTTGCGAGATGCCCGGGGTCATTGAGTACAGGACCGGATGCCTGCCTTGGGGCAGATGAGGTCTGAGTGAGGCGCGAGCCTTGGACTAGGATACAGACCAGGTCAGGCTTAGCCTGATGCTGAAAGTGGGAAAAAGGACAGATATTCCTTGAGATTTCCCGGGTGTTGGGGACTTTCGATGTCTGCTAGTTATACTAGTTCAGTAGAGGGTGTTGGCAACATGAAGTAAATAAAATAATAAATAATAAATAATACAAAATAAATAATAATAATATAAATAATAAATCACTTAATAATAAATAATAAATGTTAAATAATGATATAAGAAAATAAATAAAAATAATAAAAATAAAAATAGTAATAACTATACTAAAGCTCTAAATAAGAATAAATAGAAATAAAACAAAGAAAACAATAAAAAAATCAGTAAAGTTATCAAAAAGAAGAAAATAAAACAAGAAAGCTAAAAATCAAAAGAAAAGTAAAGAAATAAAACAATAAAGCTAAAAATCAAAGTCGCATGTAGACACATGGAGTGTGTGCATGTGGTTCCCATCCAATGTTTGCTCTATTTATTAGATGGTGAGGAGGATGGCAGGCATTCCATCTTTCTGAGATTATATCTTTAATTCTCTTGGGAGAATGGTGTTTTAAGACATAGGAGTCACTGGTAGTAGTTAGTAAGTTGGTTTGGTTTTTAGACTCGAAAAAGTTTAGAGTGTTATGCTTAAAGTTTTCGTCGAGTCCGTAAGAAAGATTTAAGTGTGGTTTGCTATGGGATTTCTTGTGGACCCTTGGCGGGTCATCTGTGGCTTTCTATGGGCCTCAGTTCTATGGACTCGTCTTGCAAGGAGTTCAAGGTTTCATTTGGTGCACGAAAGTACTACAAGATGGTCTATTGCTTGCTTTTTTCCCTAATTGTTTGGTTGTATCTCCCCGGTTTTTCCTGTTTAGTCTTCTCATGGTTTTGGGTGCATGGTTCGGTTTCTGCCTGCCCTGTTGCCGGTTGAATTCTCACAGAGCGGGTGCAGTTTCATGTAAATTATGTAATATTAGCTAGCTTAATAGAAGGTCCTACTCTTACTTGATTAAAAAAAAAAAATGGTCTTTACGGGCTCCACCACATGGGTTTAATCAACATAATCCCTGGACTCAAATGGAAAAAACATCTATAAACTTCATCACTAATGATTATGAAAAAAAAATGGAATTCCCATCTACTTCTAATATATATACCTTATGCTATATACCTTGATGGTTCCAACCTCTTTAATGGCCTTAATAATATTCAACTGATCCATCTTCCATGGTCCCTTTACAGCTAGGATAACGGGATAACTATGTCAACTTTCTTGATTACCTCCACCAAACATACATAAATCTCTAAAGATCCCTGCAAATAGGTGATCATAAACTAGGTCATGCATTTGGGCATATACAAAAATAATAAGGCCCTATATAAAAACCTACTGCAATTTTCTGTTTGAAATACAAGATTCTCTGGAACACAAGATGGAAAGCACATTTCATTTCTTTTAGGATGAAGAATGACAAAAATCTATGATGGAACCCCTACATTGTTGAATCCAAATATAGAACACATAAATGCAAACTGGAATCCCTCTATTAGGAGAAAAAAACATGTTAGAATGTTTACGCATAATGAATCACAAAAAATAAAAGCCAAAATATGCATAGCAACTGGGAAAAATGTAGTAAACTATTACGTCCTTCTCAGTTATCACAAACCACTTGGACATATGACCTATTGGGATACCCATGAGAAAAAAGAAGTAATTATTCAATATATTAAGCTTAGTGTTCACAATCTAGTGACATGGACAAATGAAATTGATTTCCCAATGGAAAAAATAAAAAATAGATACAAAATGTGCTCATCATCTTTGATGAATATGATTAGCAATCATCCATGGGAAAAAACCCAAAGGAGCAAGAATTTTTCTCGACTGTAGAGTAAAGATCAACTAAACATAACACTAGAATCTCTAATCAAATTTACAATACTTTGGATGACTATTTGAATTTGAAATATGTTATACTTCAGATTGTAGTAGAGGCTTCTAAACAAAAACTATATCATCCACGCCCAATTGGATGCCAAAATAGATGCTCGAACACCAAACACCGAATTTTCTTAATGTGATTAGACATCATTAGAGATTTTATGCGAACCATAACTCTAATTTGTTAGGGGACTTTCTTAGCCATGATATCATATAAAATGTGAGTTATAGTGTTTTTAGACATGTGTATTGGTAAACCATGGTATTACATCAAAATCTATTTGCATATTTACAAAATAAAAATATCCATAACAAATTAGAAATTTTAACAACCTGTATCATTCATGTTTTATTCATATTTTGATGCTTATTATAAATAGATGATTATAAAATTTATCTTAAAAATTAACCATAACTTAATATACATGATAAATATCAAATCCTACCCTCTCTCAATCTGAAAATTATGAAATATCAAATCACGCAGTGTCTCAAGTCAATGACTTCTCATTCAACTCTAAAATTATGAAATATCAAATCACGCAGTTTCTCAAGTCAATGACTTCTTTGATAAAACAATGAATTTTGAACTATTTGCATATTTGACAAATAAGATAGGAAAGAGCTACAGTGTAAACCTATTTCCATATTTGACAGATAAGACAGGAAAGAGCTACAGGGTAAACCTAAAAATAATAGTATAAACCCAAAGGTAATCCAATACTTTGGATTCCATGGACAATATTACATAGTACAAAATTGCTAGATTCCAAATACAAAGCAGACTCTTCTCACAAATCTTTCCTTCTTCATTTTAAACACATTTACATTGTAAGTGGATCTATTAAATGCCCAAATAAACACAAACTAAAACTGGTGATACAACACTAACCCATGATTTTGGTTACATAACTGATGTTACCTAGTTCCCAGGAAAAGTTCAGTATGTACAGGTCTTGTGATCCCATTCCTAGAAAAACTATGTACACCAGAAAACTGCTTAGGCTATTTCTTAAAATGAAAAAAACACTAATAACCTAATAGGCTATTTATTAAAATGAAAAAAAAACATTAATAACTGAATATGCTATTTCTTAAAATGAAAAAAAAAACACTAATAACTTAATAACCTGAAACATCATGCAATTCTCTCTTCCATTAAGCACTAACCCATGATTTTGGTTACATAATTGATGGTACCTAGTTCCCAGGAAGAGTTCAGTATGTACAAGTCTTGTGATCCCATTCCTAGCAAAACTACGTACACCAGAAAACTTCTCAGGCTGTTAATGAAAACGAAAAAAACACTAACAACCTAATAGGATATTGCTTAAAATGAAAAAAAAACACTAATAACCTAATAGGCTATTTCTTAAAACGAAAAAAAGAAACACTAATAACCTAATAACCTGAAACATCATGAAATTCTCTCTTCCATTAATTACAATTATAGCACAGCATGGACACTTGTTGAAAGGTTAATTCATCTATTAATCTATACTCCCCTGAGCATACAATCTAGCCTGCAATACACTCAGAATATGAGTGAGTCTCATGCGAATTATATCAAAGCGAGTGTAAATCTATGATAGAACCCCTACATTGTTGAATTCAAATATAGAACACATAAATGCAGAGTGGACTCCCTCTATTGGGAGAAAACAAACATGTTAGAATGTTTACTCATAATGAATCACAAAAATAAAAGCCAAAATATGCATAGCAACTAGGAAAAATGTAGTAAACTATTATGTCCTTCTCAGTTATCATAAACCACTTGGACAGATGACCTATTGGGATACCCATGAGAAAAAATAAGTAATGAATCAATAGATTAAGCTTAGTGTTCACAATCTAGTGACATGGAAAAATGAAATTGATTTCCCAATGGAAAAAATAAAAACAGATACAAAATGTGCTCATCATCTTTGATGAATATGAAATTAGCAAGCATCCATGGGATAAAACCCAAAGGAGCAAGAATTTATCTCGACTGTAGAGTAAAGATCAACTAAACATACCACTAAAATCTCTCATCAAATTTACAATACTTCGGATGACTATTTGAATTTGAAATCTACTATGCTTCATATTGTAGCATAGGCTTCTCATAGCAAACTATATCGTCCACACCCAATTGGATGCATCAATGAAAACTATATCGTCCATGCCCAATTGGATGCCTGAAGAGATGCTCGAACACCAAATAGTGAATTTTCTTAATGTGATTAGACATCATTAGAGATTTTATGCACACCATAACTCTAATTTGTTATGGGACTTTCTTAGCCACGTCAGCCTTCCGCAAAACATTCTAATTATGTTTGATCATGATCATTCTAAAAGGGGTTTTTGTTATCTCTGAAAGCCGTGTAAAATGAACATCCCTTGAGTTTTGTGTCCATAGGTCGATTCAACATATATCATGATGACTTATGTCCAACACTTCGAGTAGACTTATTTTGTGGTTTTTAAATTTCTCACAGTATACACCATAACCAATTTGACTTTTCCAACAAATTTAAATTTGTGAGAGTATACACCGCAAAATTGTTTATATAAATTTAACTTTTCCAAATACAATTAACGTCCAAATGTCCAATTTAAGAAGGTAAAAACTTTTGTGATGTGCTATTCTGAATTACACATAACACCGAAGTTTAACCAAGTCAAAATATTTTGCTTTTAATTTGTTAAATTCGTTTTTGACTTGCAAGGGTGCACTACAAACATCCAAGCCTTTTTAATTCCCACTCCAAACCTCCTCCAACCCCCTGTATCATAGTAATTAGCTAAAATCAAAGTCAAAGCATATCAAAATCAATCTCTCTATTTGTTGTCTATACAATGGAAAGACAAAATCGTCTCAAAATCAAAATTTCCATAGCTTTGCCTAGAAAGTCAAAATCTCTATTTTTATCAGGAGAGATTTTGTATAGAACACGCTGAAATTGTTTGAATTATATAACTTCTCTAGTGTGATCAAGGGTATTAATCAAAATCAAAATTCTCCATCTTTTGCCTGAAGAGATGCTTGAACACCAAACACTAAATTTTCTTAATGTGATTAGACATCTCCAGAATTATGCTCATCTATGGCGATGATTTCTTTACCAAATTGTTTGGAGGTTTCATCAGATCAGAATGCCTTAAATTTAAGGTCTCATCTAATGTGAATAGATAAAATGTTTCATTGTACACATAGATAATGGAAGAAAATAGATGCATAAATCTCTTTAGATCTTCTTTAAGTTTGGAAATTTCAAGGGAACAAGGAAAAATATTCCAAGTTAACCTACAATTTTTTTCAGCACCTCTTCCTCTAGAATTTAGGTATTCTGCAGAGTTTCCCAAATTTCTTCTCCCACAGAGATACAATTTCGTTAATGGAGTAGGCTTTGGTAGAAAGCCTCAAATACAGGATATCATAAGTCTAAAAATGCAAAGGGAAGAAGGAAAAATATTGCAAATCCTTACCTGCAATTTTTTTCAACACCGCTTTCTCTGGTATATATTTCTTCTCCAAAGTCTTGCTAATTTTCTTCTCCCATGGATTTGTATGCTCATTAGTGGAGTAGGTCTTGGCAAGAAGCGTCAAATTCAAGATCTTGTTTAGAGTTATAGGGTCATCCACTACCTTGATGATATATGTTCCATATCATCCTTCTTTACAAAAATGACTGCATATCTAATGTAGGATGGTACATTAACAACTGATCAAAGAGTACACGATCAAATGCTAGTCATAGAACGCAAACATTTTTTTTATGAGAGAGAAGAATTTAAACGCCTTTAGCATTTCCATCCCCAGATATGGAAACTTTATCCCTTGCACTCGCAGTGAGGTCTAAATACCCCAAATTCTGAAAAAATAGCCCCAAAAGATACCTGCTTGAGACATGTAAGGCATGCCTTCTATCTCAATGTCTTTGAGAATTTGAGAATTTTCACTTTGGTAGAAAACATGGTCTTTATAGGCTCCACCACATGCGTTTAATCAACATAATCCATGAATTCAAATGGCAAAAACCTCTGTAAACTTCATCACTAATGAATATGAAAAAATTTGGAATTCCCATCTACTTCTAATATATATACAAAATTCTCAAACCTCATCAACAATGCTATATACCTTAATGGTTCCAACCTCCTTAATGGCCTTAATAATATTCAAATGATCCATCTTCCATGGTGCTTTTATAGCGGGGATAACGAGATAAATATGTCTATATACCTTGATGGTTCCAACCTCCTTAATGGCCTTAATAATATTCAACTGATCCATCTTCCGTGGCGCCTTTACAGCGGGCATAACGAGATAACTAAGTCAACTTTCCTTATTACCTCCACCAAAATTGCCTAAATCTCTAAAGCTCCGTGCAAATAGGCAATCATAAACTAGGTCATGCATCTGGGCATATCCAAAAACAATAAGGCCCTATATGAAACCTACTACAATTTTCTATCTGAAGTACAAGATTCTTTGGAACACAAGATGGTCTTGAGAAGTGTTGCGAAAGTACCTTACTCTGTTTGACATGAAATTTTCTTGAGAGTTAGATTTTGGTATCTAGATTATTCTCCATTTTTTTAGTAAGTCGTTGATCCACATCATCCTTAAAGAGGCCAGAGAGAGATTAAACGCCGACGAGAGGGAAATTATGTCGAAGGTGTTCAGGCAGGTCAGCATTCCGGCAGGTCGGCCTGGGGGAGGGGAAGGTTAAGCCAACATCTTCGAGTTGTTTGACATCGACATCGTTGTCAGCTTGCGGGCGCTTGAAGCCCCAGCGGAACCAATAAACCTCCATGACCTGTGGAATGGTGATCCTTATCAAAGTGTTAGGGTCTAGCAGCTTAAGAACCAGATGTCGGACCTCCGAGGAAAACCAGGGTGAGAATTTGAAATCCCCTTTAGATCTGATTATACATCACTATCAGATTTGCATCGTTTTGCATCGTGGAAAGGCAGATAGCTCGCCAGGAGCAGGATCACAAACAATATGACTCTGCAGGATCAGATGTCTGCCTTGGCTTTGTCGTATCCCTTCTTGGTAATCACCTCTAGTGAAAAGTATGCTTCCTTCAGTTACAACTGCATTGAAGAGCTCATAGACGGAGTTCACAGACGGGTCTTTAACTGTGCCATTTGAACACCTGCAATGAATTTGTAACTATTTTTTGTGATTGAAGGTTCAGCTTTTCTCAATCGTCTAACAGATAATCTTAGGGTGCATAAGGATGACGGGTGGGAAAGAAGGGGAGTTGATTTCAAAGGGAATGCCTTACGGCATAAAAATGTTCAATTGATCATATCTTAATGATTTAAAATTAATAAAACTTATATTGTTGGAAAGTTATCAATGATTAGCATATGTTGATGATCTCATAAAAGAATTTTGATTTGAATTGAAAAAGAGAGATTTTGATATCCCATAACCTTAATCAATCTTTAAGGGATTGGGTATGTGCATTACAATGTATCCATAAAATATTAGGGTTGGAAACATTGCTTAACAAAATAGGTTGATAAGTTGTAGCTCTAGCATTAAAATCTCATAATAGGATGATATTACCTTCATTTTTTAGAGTATAAATATCTTGTTTAAGGGTATTATAAGGACAACTTTTTGTCTAGGTTGTTTTTCTTATAAAAAGTAGAATTAATAGGTGCAAAATAACAATTTGCTATATAAATGTTCTTTCCATTAATATAAGAAATTTCAATTCAAACGTACAAATTGATAGGTTCTATATTATGAAGTCAAATGCAGGGAAAATATGCTTTCAAATGCAAGGAAAATATGATTTCGTATGTAAGAGGCTATGCCTCCAACCCATTTACAATGTGATTTCTTGTTCCATGTTGACCCTAAGATAAATCCCTGTATGTTAGGGACCTTATACTCCTCAATAGTTAAAATAATATCAAATTCGCTTGAGGTCCAACTTACCTTAAAAGCCTTGCACCATGGAAAACCACCTTATACTCTTCAATAGTTAAAATAATATCAATTTCACTTGAGATCCAATTTAGCATAAGAGCCTTGCACCATGGAAAACCACCTTATACTCTTCAATAGTTAAAATAATATCAATTTCACTTGAGATCCAACTTAGCATAAGGGCCTTACACCATAGAAAACCACGATAATTCCAAAAAGGATATGGAATATCCCAAATTCCTATTTATTATGAATATCAAACCTAAAATATTGAAGGGATAAGGCCAATCAACAAGAAAGCTGGAAGCCAGAACTATTCCTCCCAACCACCATAGATAAACTAGTACAATAATAAAATCGAACTATTCCTCCCAACCACCATAGCTAAACGACTAAGTATGCCATACTTATCATCAATACAATTTACCTTAATACAATTTAACCTATCTTTATATTCATTTGTTTAACCCCCACCTTATTACTTCTATAAAATAAGTTGTATCAATTTATGTTTTATTTATAGTTGCTAACATATCCTTATCTATATGCTTTTTTATATTAACATTACACATATATATAAATAAAAACTAATAAAAAAATTATCCATAAATACTTTCCACTTTCCCATATAAAATAGATACATAATTTATTCCATACTTAATATAAAATTTACATGTAACATTAAAAAAATCACTGATAGCAAAACAATTTCAATGCATCTTATAATTAATTATATAATGTAATGTTAATAGATCTGATCAAAATTAATAAATTATATAATTTAAAATTAATAAAAGTAATCAAAATTAATGAACTTAAGTTGGAGTGGAAACCACTATGTTTCCATAACGATAATCTCCTATACGTAAATTTAACGTATGCACCGCACATTTGAATTATGAATATAAAAAGAATTGATCAATTCGTAATTTCAAAAAGTCCATTGAAATCAAATCCCATGACAAATGTGGTAGACAAAGTTTCAAATTTAACATTGAGAACGCTCTAAGAAACCGACCACCTTCTTTATAATTAGGGGTTTCTTTGTAAATTTCGGCAGGAATCCTGAACTTCACTTGAATCTTGAACTTGGGACTGCAGGAATTAATTTTCCCCAGAATATGTGAATGATTGTAATGTGCAGCGGCCTGGACGAAAGCCTGAACACGGCGACACCGAATCCTAGCGGACCTGCCGCCCTCACTGCTACGGCTGTGGGCTTGAATCTTGAACTTGGGACTGCAGTAGCCGCTAGGATCCGACGTCATCTACGCCATTGTGCATTATAATGATTCACATTTTCTGGTATTCTGACATGGTCGACCTGGATATTAACTATAAAGAATTAATTCACACCCAGCCAACAAATACCAGTACACTTTTATGTTAAATATAGGGTTTTATGCTGTTTGCACACTTCAATGGATGACCACCCTCACAGGAATCCTCGCAGAGATCACAACATTTACAGAACTAAGAGCTGTCATTTTGAAAAATAACTTTTTTTCAGGACCTATTTCCAAAGGATTTGGATCACATGTAAAAGCCCTTGAAGTATTGGATTTGTCTTCAAATCTGCTTAATGAATCTATCCCTCTTGATCTTGGCAACTTATCACGTCTGAATTGCTCTCTCAACTTGTCTGGAAACAGGATTTCTGGTACCATACCTACAGCTTTAGGGCATCTTCTAGTGAATGCAACTATAGACCTTTTCCACAATAATCTGACTGGATTTTGCGCATCATAGATCCTACTCTTCGACCAAAGGTTGAAGGAAAGGAAGAATTCTCAGTATCTTTGTGGATTATATTGAATTATGCTTCTGCTTCCCCTCAGAAGAGACTATCGATGGAGGAGGTATTGCATTTTCCAGAGAAATTGCCATCAATCACAACAGATGAACCAATTCTTTTTACATATGTAGCAATCACAACAGATTAACCAGTTCTTTTTACACATGTAGCAAAGCAAAAAAATAAAACCTATAAAAATTAGCATAAAAATATTACTGTCTTTATATTAGTAAAGCTTGTTGAAATTAACACAACGGTATCACTGTCGCTATATTTAAATTTACAAATTAGCATAATGGTATTTAATATAAAAGAGAATTTCTGCCTACATGCATGCCAAAAGAAGTCTGGAAATTTTTTCGACCAACGTAGTGGATTAGGAACTCTAGGAACGCAGTGGTTGCAGTAAGGTTGGCCTGGAAATGACATTCAGCCCTGAAAAAGGATGGAGCAAAAGGATTAGGGTTAGTAATAGCCAAAAACAAATTAAATAGTGAAACTAATTAAAATTTGATTGCCTAAACATTTTAAAGCCTGATAAGAAAACACAGGGCAAAGTTAAAAACTACATTGAAGCATAGAATGGTTACCTGGCTCAATTATCGTTGCTATAGGAAATCTGGATTGCCGCAAAAGATTGGCCTTAACAGTCGTCCTAAGTTTTTCATTGATTTCAATGATTGAAAATCTTAAATCATTTTCATCCGCGATATAATATATGACCAGCTTCCCATTTACAGCCATAAACTTTGATCTAGATGCATTTTCGTGAAAGCTGCGGTCAATCCCTTCTAACATAAGCCAAACATCCTGATCCGGATCATAAGCGCCGATGGATAGTTGGCCATCCTCATCGTGACAAGTAATTAACATGTTCTGCACAACAGCGGCCGTGCTCAAATCCCTCCAGCCACTCATCAAATTCTGTGAAACTTGAGTCCAAGAATTAGACATCACGTCAAATGCAATTCCATTACCAAATCCTCGTATAATTATTCTCTTTCCCAAAACAACAGACGTCAATAGTGGGAAAAGATCTGCAAAATTTTGTTCGTTTAAGACTTCAGACGCAGGTATTGGCATGGGCGTCCTTGTATTAGCACATACATCGTACACTTCACCCCAATCATTCAGTTGTCTGTCGTGCCCTCCTCCAAACACATAGACTTTTCCATCGATAGAGGCTGCAAGGGCCCCGTCTCTCGTCTTGATGGCGCAGGAATAGGTCTGATGCCAGTTAATCAAGACTGGATCAAAGAACTGAAAAGATTTCCATGTTGTACCACTTATAACAAATAGCTTACCATTGGAGACTGTGCTCGCAGGTGTGTGGCCGGTCATCATATGATGATCTGGCAGACGCACATACGTGTTCTCATAAATGTCCAGAGCAAGAAAATGTCCGCTCTCTGAAAAGGCTGCGTAGACCCAATAACAGTTTCCATGGTCCTGCATCCTTACAAAATCATTCATGCTGACCATGACTGGTCCGGGATTAAAAGTAGATACAAATGCAGGAAAGGATAGGGACGACGAACTTCCAGAACCATTATCCTCATCTTCTGAACCGATGGCTCCGCGGGACGAATTTCTTCCCCTACCGCTACCCTCTTCATTCGGAGGAATGGCTCCGCGGGACGAACTTGTTCCCCTACCGCTACCCTCTTCATTCGGAGGAATGGCTCCGCGGGACGAACTTCTTCCCCTACCGCTACCCTCTTCATTCGGAGGAATGGCTCCACGGCAGAGGCAGCTTCCCATGATACCGCTGAGTTTTGCCTCCCAAACGCCAAACGCCAAACGCCAGAGAATCTATCCCTTGAAAATTGCTTCGCCCTGATGCCGAGGTTTATAATGGACAAACATCAAAATTACATCTAAAAACATTTATGCAAATATGTTTGATACTAAGCTTACTGGCCTTTCAAAAATTCAAGAATGTATCTTAAAACAACCTAATATGTTATTCAATCAAATATTTCCGTTAAAGATGAAGAACCGGAAACCCCATACATCCAAATTACATCACCTCAGTAAAAGAGCTGTGTGATTCTTTCAAGTCGCCACATGAGGGGAGCGAGGTTTTACCGCGAACTCTTAGATTCCGATAGTCAGCCCGCAACTCAATCGACCTGCATTTTGAGATATAATGTAGTTTTCGTTGGCGCAAGGTTGCAGGTCTAAGAAAACGATGAGTGATATATCCTTCTTCATATAGTGAGGGCCTGAACAACGGGCAGCTGGCAGTGAAAAATTAGTTGGTTAGAAGACTCACCGCCAGTTAAGTGGTCTTTGACGGGCGACGAAGGTCGGTGCGAATGCCCGTAAAGATTTAAAATGTAGATGATGTAGATATTGATGTGACGCTTCTGTAAAAGTGGTATTTAGAATATATTGATGTGACTGTTTTTAGAACCGATACTGGTATTTTGAAGATATTGATGTGACTGTTTTCAGAACCGATAGGTATGGTAAGGATAGTTTTTATTTCCAACTTTATTGTAACATAAATGCTCTTTGATATGGGTCTTATATAACATTATATAATACATCGCTTGTGATGAGAGAGAAAAAGATAACGGCGTGTTATATCTTGGGCACATTTATGTTACAATAGGGTTGGAAATAGGAACTGCCTATAATAAGTCTTATTTGCTAGTCATAAATATTTGGGGTAATATATATTTACTGTTAAATTAATATACTTGTTTCCGTTTTCTTGACACCAAAAAGTTTCAATATATAAATTAGTAAATAACAAATATCCCAATTCTATTTCAATTGCAAAATATTTACCATAATTTCCATATTTAGGCCGATAGGCCTTTCCTTTGAAAGGGACCTTCGTCGTCCCTTTTGTTCTCCCGCTAACACGTGTCGTCGGGTCCCCTTCATCCTCGTGCTGACAGCTGGCGGCGGGCTTTTGAGTTTTGGTATGACTTTCCTTCTTCTTCATGCTCTGTCGAGTTTTTCGGTTCTGGTCTGCTCCACGCACCGCCGGGCCTGTTACTTGCTGCACGCACCGGGTTTTTCGGTTCTGGGTTTTTGCGGTTCTGTTGGGTAAATTTCCACGCGCGTTGCAGATCCCCGTCCCCTTAGAAAACCGGGCCAAACTCCCTGGCCACTCTGTTTGTAGATATCTGCTCACTCTGCACTGGAATCACCGCACTGGAACCCGCACTGGAAACCCTGCCCACGCTGCTCACTGGAGAATCCCTGGAGAAACCCAGTCCACGCTGCCTCACACTGCTCTATGGTCACGCTGTCTCTGCCTCTGTGCTCACGAAACCCTGTTCACGGTGCCTCACGATGCTTACTGGAGAAACCCTAGGGAAACGTTGTTCTCGCTACCTCGCTGCTCGCTCCGATGGCCAATTTATTCTAAGTTTTATGCGATGGAAATATATATACAGGTGCATGTGAATCTCCATAGGTACAGACACATGTCCGGACTACCGTTCCAGGGTTTCGTTTGCAATTCTATCTACTCGTGAGCACTACGGCTGAAGGGTTTCACCTACCGAGATTTCGACTCTGGGGTTTAATCTGGCGGACCTTGGCATGCAATTCTCCCGGCCATCATCTTTGTAGCCGACTTGTGCCCTACACCGGTAAATCTAGACTTTAAACAGTTTTTTTTTTAAGCTTTCTATTTCATTTGCCCCAGGGTTTCATTTTCCTCCATAGCTTCAATAGATTTCAGCTATAGCATTTACATAGCTTGAATAGCTAGCGGGTATAACCGTTACCTAGCTTAAACATCGTTTGTCTCTAGGGTTTCATGGTTAAAAGTTTTATGTTTCCTAGCTTTCGGCTCTAGCGTTTCATTTATTCGTCCTATTTGGACAACTAACTGGCCCCTTTCAACAAGGGAATCGTAATTTCATTTCACGGCTAATGTGAGAGGAATAGAACACGACATGAATGAGCACAACTCTCGCCTGATAAAAATAGAGTTTTAGTGCCATGCTGCATGTGAATCCCGACAGCCACAGGCACATGTCAAGACTTTTCTTTAACTAAAAGTCATTTTCAACCTTTGTTGTATTAATATTTTGATCCTTTACATAAACATCCAATGCTGTATTCTTTTCTTCTATATGGAGTATACGATGACATGATATATTATTGAAATTTGGTTGATTTGTAATTTGTCTCTGCAGGGTTCTGGTTGACAAGCTAAGTACTGTAGATTTGAAAGGCTTGTAACATCAGCAGAAGTTGGCATTTTGGATTAATATTTACAATGTCTGCATGATGAATGTATGTATAGTAAAGTATTTCCCTTCATCACTTCCTCGTTTCTAACCTTCCCTTTTAAAAGTTAAGCCACTCATATGTATCTGGGAAATAAACAAATTATCTTTCCTTCAACTACAGGCATTCCTCGATCATGGATTACCTTCAACTCCTGAGATGGTCGTTGCTTTTATGTGCAAGGTATGCCCTGCCTTAAATATTGCAAGTGTTTTGAATGCAAACATCAAGTATTACGAATATCATTACCCACCTGTTTACTGAGGAAAAATTCAAATTGAATGAGGATTGGATGAGAAAGAATGCGACTGAACCTATGGTATTTTCTGTTGTGCTCTTAATATGCGGCCAGTTAATTTTTGTATGTGCCTTGTATGGGAATGAATAATGCAGGGCGTGATAAACGTAGGTGGGAACTCACTGAATGCGTTGACTATCGAACATTTCATTCTTAGGCTGCCATATCACTCGAAAGATGTAAGTTTATTTTCTGAGCTGAAATGGTTTGGGTCTTGGGATAATAATGAATGCAAGTTTCATTCATAATTTCTCGGTAATAGATTAACAAACTTTGGCCATTTGTATGTGTATCGGGCCTATCCTAAAGGTGGAAAGAAGGATAAAGAGGCAACAATAAGGAGCGTTTATGGTTTGACAATCCTTAACAATTTCAATTATCTCTTCTCTCTTTTTGTTTACAAAGTTTTGGAATTACCATTCCAGAATGGAATTTACAGGCCATTCGCATTGGTTTTGAGCTCTATTATACATTTTATTGGCACTGTCGTTTAGGATCCAACACCCGGGCTAAATTCCTTGCTTTTTAGGGTTTTCATTGTGTAATTTGGCTTGATCTAAGGGATCTTATTGTTTTTTGAGATTTTAAATCAGTTATTGAATGGGCAATAACGGGCAAATAACAGGGGCTCTTTAAATTCTTTAGTTCTTGAACCATGAAAGCTCTGAATCAAAGCACTGTCAAGCTAAGTTCCATCATCTATCTATTTTGCATATCTATAAGACCAAAACCCAAAACTGTGGCTTCAATGAAAATATTTAGTGTAAGCCATTGGCATTGGTTATGAGCTCTCTTATAGATTCTATTGTCACTGTGGCTTGGGATCCAACACCTCGGCAGAACTCCTTGCTTTTTGGGGTCTTACACTGTGCAATTTGGCTTGATCTCAGGTATTTCATTTTTTTGGAAATTCCAAATCAGTTATTAAATAGGGAAAGGACAGAAACTCTTTAAATTTTTTAGCTCTTAAACTATAGAAACTCTAAATCAAAACACTGTCAACTGAGTTCCATCATCTATCTTGCATATCTATAAAACCCAAAACAGTGAAACAGATTGCCTCTAGAAAAGAGTTGCAACTCACTTCCTGATCATATTATCTTCCAACAGTTTGAAAATAGCATTCAGACAGGGGAAGGCTTTACTCCTTTTTAATGAGTTTCTTACTTTCTGCAAGGCTCTGTGTCATTACCCTGTTTCCAGAAATTATCTTCAGCAAGTTTCACTATGTTATAATGACTTTTTGTCTTGGATTATGATGACTCTTAGTTTCTTTTAGCAGCCTTTTTGATATTGTAACCCAAATCTATGTTTATATGACTGATTGGTAAAAGATATTCTCTGTTTTCGGAGATTGAAAAATCTCTCTGATATATATACTTTCTCATTTTATAATCTGTGTGGAAAAAGAAGTTGGTTCCAGTAATTGCATCTGCGCCTTTAAAGTACCTACCTGTTTCGCTAAATAGGAAATGGAATAATGAAAATACTCAGCGTAGCATAGGTTCTAATACTTCCGTTTACGCCTGTAATTAGATTTTTAATTTGGGTATTAATAATAATTATGTTACATAAATATCGAGGGTATTTCAGTGTATATCGGGCATGACTAGAAATCATGTGGGCTTTGCCCGCGCAGGTTCGAATCCTGCCGTCCACGCCAAGGAGAGTTCTCAGTGCAAGCCATTTGTCCTGAGTTTCTGAGCTTTCTTTCCTTTTCTTTCTATTAGCACTGTGAGTTCTGAGCTCTCTTTTAGATTCTATTTGCACTGTGGCTTGGGATCCAACACCTCGCCCGAACTCCTTGCTTTTTGGGGTCTTTCCCTTTGCAATCTGGTTCAATCTGGTTTGGTTTGGGGTCTGTCCCTCTACAATCTGGTTTGGTTCGAATCCTGCCGTCCACGCCAAGGAGAATTCTCGGTGCAAGCCATTGGTTCTGAGTTCTGAGCTTTCTTTTCTTTCTATTGGCACTGTGAGTTCTGAGCTCTCTTTTAGATTCTATTGACACTGTGGCCGGGAGTGGGGATCCAACACCTCGGCTGAACTCCTATATATATGAAATCCCTGCATATATATATGTTTTGTTTTGAGCATATGCGCATGTGGATGATTGGATTAATTTAATTAAAACAAAATTCTGTCCTTTTGTTTCTGTCAAGGTTTACTTGGGAAATCAACCTCTTCATCTCCAACCACTTCAATTCTTCATTTTTTTCCAGCCTTACTCCTCCCTTTTGCATGCACTAATATCCCACTGTCCTTAATCTTTAGAGTGTCCAAGAATTTTGTTTATTGAGATCTTTGTTGCTGAATAATCTTTTTACTGGTGCAGAGATTGGCCAAATATGTGATAAATCGGTAATTGAAAAGTTTATTGCCCAATAACTTTTCTGCTTGGGGATATTGCATAAATTGGACACGTATGTGATAATTGCTACTTGAAAATTTTATTGCTGAATACTTTTATTTTGTTTTGTTTTTGCTAGGGTAGTGCCGAGGTTACCAAAGTATGTGATATATTGGTGATTGAGATTTTTGTTTATGAAGGAATTTGTTTGGGTGATGCAGAGATTGGCCTATCTGCACAAACCCCATATGGATCTCAGAAATCTATTTCTTCAGAAATCTCCATAGAAGTCTTACATCTCACAGTGCCTTTGGACCATAATTTCTTGAGCTTATACTTGATGAAGTCAATTTTTAGAGAATGGTCTCTTCGTGTTCTATTAAAGGTTTTATATGGTATTGGTGTCCCTCTGCTTATTGTCATGCTTTCCTGTAGAATGTCTTCCTGATCTTTTCTATGTTCTGCAGACTTACCTAATATTTGCTTCCATTTACTACTAGAACAATGGTATTATATGGAGATTGTACTTCCAATCATATAGTTTTCAAATATCACCTCATGCCCATCTCCTCAGACCTGCGTAACCTCTGCAATTTCATCACAAAGATCACTTAATATAAGAAAGTGGCAAGTATACCAAACAGCATGACAGTCCTTGATGAGTTGCTTCCCATATCGATTGAGATGGCAAAAAGGAATTGCACAGGTATATGGAACTTTACAAACCCAGGTGTTGTGAGCCATAATGAGATTTTACAGATGTACAGAGAATATATTAATCCCACTTTCAAGTGGAAATACTTCAATCCTCAAGAACAGGCAAAAGTCGAAGTTCCATCACGAAGTAATAATGAACTGGATGTTACCAAGTTGAAGACAGAATTTCCAAAGCTGTGGTCAATAAAAGAATCATTATTGAAGTACATCTTTGAGCCCAACAAGAACAAGCAGCTAGCCAGTGAAGTTTAGTACTGGTTTAAGATTGTTTGTTGAATTATGTAGACTAAACCAATGCTTAAGCCTTATTTATTTTTATCCATCTTTATCCACCAAGGGAGGAACTTAAAGGTGGGGACTTCTAAATTGGTTTTCTGGTTCTGTTTTTATTTTTTAGTTCACCAATGGAGGAAGCTTACTTAACTAGGATATTCTTATTCCAAATTTGGATAGATCATAATCAATTTTACTTTGTTGGAAGTTTGTGAATGAGTTCATTTCTGACTCTTCAGTTAAGATGAAGTAGAGGTTTACCACATAGCTCAGGAAATCATTTTGTTTTTGAATTCAGGTGGAAGAGCTCCTACAAAACTACCAAAATGTTTGTACTCTTAGAATTCGAATGCCCACCTCCTTAGACCTGAGTAACCTTTGCAATTTCATCACAAAGATCACTCAATATGAGAAAGTGGCAAGTATACCAAACAGCATGACAGTCCTTGATGGTCAATGCTTCTTCAGATTTCCAAACCAAGATGGTGCTTCTAACGAGTTATGTTGAAGTTTCTAACCAGTTATGTTTACAAGTAATACTAAGATCACTCCATAATTCACAAAATCTTGTAGCCAAATTGTTCTGTATTGATCCAGAGATTATATACGATTTAATAGGTATTCAACAGTCTAAAAATTACATTGTAAAGTTTAAACACCCAGATCTCCTTCAAAATCGGAGGGTCTAATGTTAGCTACCATTCTCTTAAGCTTAGAGTCCTGTTAAGCTAAAGGATCCGGATCCGGTGTTAAGCTTAGAGTCTTGTTAAGCTGAAGGATCCTGATCCGGATCCGGTGTTGACTTCCATAATCTCTCAGCCTTAGCCGTTACTCTGAAGAAACTACTCTGACATTACAATTAGTTTGACAATCCTAGGACATTACAACGTAGTTTCATTTTCTGATGTCGAACTTAACAAATGGGTTATACTTATCAATAAATAGAAGTTGACTCTGAACTTGGTTTCTTATAGGTTCTTAACAGGTTTCTCCCAAATACAGTGTGAGTTTTCTGCCTGGAACTCCGGCTAGGCTAATTACAAGTTTTCTTTTATTTATTTTCAAACATCACATGTTCATTTAAATGTCTCCCTTAAATCTTTCCTTGGTTAAAGAAATCCCCTGGTTATCAATTAAAAAGATCAAATTTCCTTTGGTCTTGTAGGGTTGGCTACAATTACCTTAAAGAAGTATAAATTATTGTGATTTATAGGAGGATAACAATTAAGGCTTAAGAGATTTTTGGCAAAAGAATGTTTTATGACTTGGTTTTTTCTTTCCCTAAGCTATAGCTTCATTCAGTTTTTTTCCTAACAATCAGTAATTTTCTTAAGCCTTAGCTTCAATCCGGGTGCTTAGCTTCTTTGTTGAAATTACATGTGGTCTATTCTATTTTACTTGCTGATTACTCTGGACCTAACTACTGGTATATGTATTTGGACTTTTTGGAACCATTCTTATATTGCACTGCAGGTCTAGGTGTTGTTATATATGTGGACTTACTGGAAATGGTGCTTATCGTTTGTTGTGTTCAGGTGGTGGTTGATTTCACTGCTACGTGGTGTGGACCTTGTCGAATCATCAGTCCAGTGTTCGTGGAATTGTCGAAGAAATTCTCAGAAATATTTTTCTTCAAGCTCGATGTGGACGAATTGAGGGTACAGTCATTTAATCGCTACCCTATAAAGTATTGGTTGGAACTTGGATAGATATTTGAAATAGAATATTTTTGTCTGTGATTTTCTCTTTCCCAAATTTGTTGTTCTCTTTCCTTTGGTAAGAGAATTCCATGACAGGAAGAAGGGAAACGAGGAATGAATATTTAAAACAAATCAGATGTGTTACCTGGCACGTTTGTTTTTAGTATTCCTAGGAGAATTTCATGACAAGTTCGTAAATGAAAAATGAATCAGATGAATCAATATAGAGCAGAGTCCAGATTAATGAAAGCTTTTCTGAGTATTGCAGAGTCCAGATTAATGAAAACTTTTCTGACTATTGCAGAGTCCAGATTCATGAAAGCTTTTATGATTTTGCAGGATGTAGCTCCAGAGTGGGACGTGGAGGCCATGCCTACATTTATCTTTATTAAGGATGGAAAGGCTGTGGATAAGTTCGTGGGTGCAAATAAGGCTGAACTTGAAAGAAAAGTAGCAGCTCTTGCTACACAAGAAGCCCTTGTTACTCAAGCCTAGTGCTATTCTGATATGCTATATGTCAATATTCCTTTTGAATTAAAACTAAAACTATTACCGGTGTGGATGTACTGCCCATGTTGAAATTGGGAAAATATTATATTGCCCTCTGTATTTACCAAAGTATTGTACACATAGCTATTAGCTTTTTACACTCGTATTAATATCAATTATTAAAGGCGTTGTTACCCTGAGGCTCAGATTATCGATCTGGTGTTAGATATGATGAATGAGGATACTTGTTGACAGTGTTATTGCTTTCCTAATTATTATGTGTTTTGGAGTTTTTGTGGGGTTTGTATTCAGCTAAACATTGATTTTATTATGTTTTTGTTTTGGTTTTTAAATATTTTTTATTCTATAAATATTTGTAAACATTACCAATATTTAAATAAAAAACATTAATTGTAACATTTTCACATTTTATATTATGGTGTACATATTTGTAAACATTGTCAATATTTAAATAAAAAACATCAATTGTAACATTTACCAATATTTAAATAAAAGACATCAATGGTAACATTTACCAATATTTAAATAAAAGACATCAATTGTAACATTTTCCTATTATGGTGTGCATATTTTGTAAACATTATAACACTTAAATAAAAAAGCATCAATTTTTAATCTGGGATTTCTGGATAATTTGTTTTAAAAATATTTCAATTTAATAACAAAGTTAGTAAAGATTAAATATTATAAATATTAAAAAATATATTTATATTAAAAAATGTACATTAAAATAATTTATTTTAAATTAGTTTTAATTTAAGTTATTTAAATTATTTTAATTAATGATAAAATTGAGAAATTAAATATTATAATATTTTAAAAAAATACAAATTTTAACCATTTTTTAATTGAAAAACCTAATCTTCTATCCTAAAACATTTCCCTTTTTCTAATGGATTCTAAAACATTTCCCTTTTTCTCAAACTGATTATTATTAAAATCAGATATATGTTTTATCAGTCTTTTCCTTTTTAGAAATGGATTCTTATGAGAATGGACTTGTTGTTTTCATTCTTGTTTGAAACTGATCTTTTCCTATTTGAAACTGATTCTTATTAAAATCAAATATATGTAATAAAGGATTTCATAACTATTTAAAAATAATTTTGATTTTAAGTATAATTTTATTTATTTATTTTTATTTATCTTATTGAAACCATATTTGAAACTGATTCTTATTAAAATCAGATATATGTGATAAAGGATTTCATAACTATTTAAAAATAATTTTATTTTTAAGTATTATTTTATTTATTTATTTTTATTTATCTTATTGAAACCATATATGTGGGAGTTGCCAGTCTTTTTCTTTATTCTATAAAGTACTTTTATGCTCTATTTTAATTTTTGTTATTTGCCAGGAGGACTCCGTTATATTAAAATTTATTCTTTATTTTATTATTTGTTATTTGTGAGTAAGACTTTATGTTATATTATTTTATTATTAGGAGGTGACTTTATTCTTCCACAATTCTGAACTTCAGGTCTGAGCTACAAGAAGATCCGCTCTATGCCGCTGGTTAAACCTAGGATTGTAGTGATTTTGTTATACATTTTTGTTGTTTTGGTCATCGATGCTTTTGATTTGAAATTATATTCAAAAATCAAATGATTAATTGCGGTTTAATCATTGTGTTTATGTGCAGAACTCTTGTATTTCTTCATAGATTGGCTCTTAATTAGTTGCTACTCATTATGTAACTGCCGCATATTTAAGTGATGTATTACTCATCTGGTTGTGATTGCAGCATAAATTATAATGTTTTGTTTATTATTGTGCATCAATGATAACATGTGAGTGGTTTGTTTATTTATTGTGCATCAATGATAAGATGTGACTATAATGTGTTTTTCTTAATTAATGTGTTTTTACTGATCTGCTTTATTTTTGAGTGCTTCTAAACAGGATCTAAATCCCTTGATTCTGAATCCCCTGACGTTCGGATCTCTCTGGTCAGGAATCTCTTAGCATTTCCTCATATGCCAAATGCCCCATAGTATGTATAAAGAAGAGCTATGAAATCCTTATTCTCTGCAAAACCATTGAGATAGAAATTAGGAAATATCCCAACTCCCCAGTTTTTTAAACATGCTTAGACTCGAATCCCTCATATTGCCCTGTGACAGGAATTGGTAAATCCCTTTTACCACAATCTGATCCTTAACAATGCTTCATTCCATGACAGCTTATTGTCCTTTATTGTTAATGTGATACCAACCATCTTAAGGTGAAAAAATATATGCATAACATTCTTCAACAAAATCACCAGGCAAACCTATGTCAAAAACTATTCTCTTGTAATTTATAGGCCCCAAAACTCCTCATAGATCAGTGATACTGTAACTGAATTTGGCAATTCCAATTTAATAATCCTATCGGCCTCTCTTTGTACCTTTTGGGACAATTGCTAGTTTCAACCCTCCCTACAATTTTGTAATAATCTTCTTCATACTACTTTTCAATCACAAAAATAAATTTTAAAAATATTAAAAAACAAAAATACAAACTTATTTAAATTTAATAATTATTCATAATTAGCATTTATGTTTATTTAATTTAATAATATTCATACAAATTTTAATAAACAATCTTTCATACACATTCCCCAGTTTTAAAAATCCACATTAAAAATATTTGAACGCTTATTTCTTTATATAGGGTGAACATGTATTCGAGAAAATATACACACTTGTATTTTAAAGTTAACGATTTAATAAAAAAATATTCAATTTCGTATATTTTATTTATTTTATTTGATATCTTTTAATAACTTAAAATATATATATTGTTTAATTATTTTTTAAAAATACTAGAAATATTAAATAAAAGTTTTATATTTTTTAAAATATTTTAAATTTATAATATATAAAATTTTAAAATATTTTAAATTTACTTGTAAAGGGGGATTTTTTTATTAAATAAATTGTACTTATATATATTATCAATGTTAAATATTATATTCAATATCATTTTTAAATAAATTAATCTTTATTAATATCAATGTTAAATTATCATATTAATATCATTTTTTAATAAAATAATTTCTTATTAAAATATTTAAATAGGGATTTACATCCCTTAATTTAGAAGAGTAATATTGAAATTATTTATCATACTTTTACTACACCCTTATGTTATTATTAGTGGGTTCTTTATTAAGCATCATATATAAAGAATAATGACGATGTTTGTTAATGTCTACTAAGATCTATATGGTCTAGCATACCTTAAGAAGGTAAGAGTTGATTAATCATAGTTCTTTAGCATTTTAATAAGTGAGATAAGAGTTCCCAAATCATCAAAGTTTTGCTAACATAAAAATATGATAAGAAGGTTGGTTGTGTGATGAATATTTGTCAAATTGGATTCAATGTGATTTTAAGACAAACACTCTAAGAGAAAGTTCTTTCCATATTGAACACTCCTATGATTGCATAGGCGACAATCTCTTTCATCCCATGACATTTTCAAAACTGACCAACCCCTTGTGACAGATAACTATAGAGTCTACTATGTGAGACAACTGCGCAATATCTAGTGATAGAAACTATGTGTGCCTTGATAATAGGGATTGCACAATCCTTTTTGGCAGTCAATTATGCAACTCCTTTTGATAAGTAGTTGTGCAATCTCTTAAGGAAATTAACTGCACAATCCACTATGTCAGTCAAATGTGCAATTCCTAGAGATAGTCAAATGCACACTTCTTGGTGATAGATAGTGCACACTCCCTGCAGATAATTAATTTGCACCACTTGATGATAGTGTTGGTACACTTTCCAAAGTTAGTGTTTTCACAAGTGGAAATTAACTAACCTTAGCTCCTAGAATTACGGCATGCATGTGAAAAAGCCTAACGCTAACTCTATGAGTGCTCACTTATATAAGAAGCTAGTTCGAAGCTCATTCTCACACCCATATTTGGAGCTCTGTGAATTTCTTGAGCACAAGGACCTTTTGGTTATAAGTGCACCAATATTCTAGGTAAGTTTCGCAACTATTGATTTTATTCACTTTTGCTTTCACTCTTTTCACTTTTTCTTTCACAAGTTTCGTTTATGCCCGATTTTTCCATTTTAAGTTTCGCTTTTTCTATTTTTAGCTTTTACATGTGTTGTTTCTACCTTGTGTGATTGTTTCTAGTGTGTCCATTCATATTCTATGATATTTCACATTCTGGTAATCACTGTGAGTGAATATATATGAATGCATGTTATTCCTCTCATTCTCATAATTCTCCTTGCTTGTCGTTTATCCGTACTTATATGGATTTCAAGCTTATTTGCATCCCATCTCCTCAACTACACATTGCTCCCTTCCAAGAAGCAGATCTCAAGCCTTGCTCTTTCTTAATCCAACATGTGAAACTCCCAAGACTTTCCTCCCTTCAACTACACATTGTACAACTCTAGTCATTAGTGGTGCCATCCTTTCTTATTGTGATTGCGAACTGTTCAACCCCTAGCCTCAATTGTGCACTACACACTTCTAGCTAGTAGCAAGTCATCTCCTTTTCCACTATCGATACAAACTACACATTTAAGTGGCCCTCTCTCCTAGAAATTTCACATTGCGTAGTTCTATAACTCAGACCTCCACCCTTGCCTCTTTATGATCCATCATGTGCAGTCTCTCCTCCTTGCCATTGCACAGTGCACACTTCCAGTGACTAGTCAAGTCACCTTGCCTCTTGTGCTTATTGCTTGCAAAATCCTCCTTTGTAGTAGTTTCGTCTCATGTTTGAAAACTTGTTAGAATAAGTGGTTTGTTGGGACTAATTTTGTGTTTCCATGGGTGCATCTACACTTCTAGCTGATACATATTTAGAACACATCAGTTTCTCATCTTCCACTATTACCATGCCTCCAATCACAAGGAAATGACCATCCAAGGAGGCCACCAAAAGAAGTATTGAAGTTGCTTCATGTATGTTTCATGAGTGAAAGAGTAGTTTTTCAGCCATACATATGTATTTGTTCACATTAACAATTTGGTTGAAAAGCATATGTAAAAGCCATGCATAGGAGACAATTATTTCAGTCATGTGTAGAGGACAGTGATATTTTTAGCCACATGTGTCTACATGTTATATTTTATATTGTGGTTGAAATAGCCTACATACATGCATTGTATTTGATAAATTGTTTCAGTAGTGTTTGATGTTGGCATGAATTAGGAGGAGACACTATTTTTTTCATGTAAACACCTTGAGTGTAACTATGCATAAAGAGAGAGTATATGTTGGCTCACCATGTAATGTGTCTATTGTCTTAGCCATGTATGCACTCATGTCTGTAAATATCAGCCTTGTACTCACTCATGTATTGGTGCATTGGTTGAGTGGTCCATCTCTTGGAGAGAGTTAAGAGTATTGGTCATACATTGAAAAGAGTAGTGAGTATGATGTAATAGCCATATGTATCACAATGTATATCATCATTTTCATCCATGTACTTTCATATGAATCCCTATAATATGTTGGTTCATAATGTAGTTATTGGTAGATTGGTTCTAGAGTCAAGACAAAGAGTGATGCATCATGTCAACCATGTATTGATGTGAGTATTCTTTGAGAGACGAGAGTTGTTACATCCATATTTGGGTAAATGGGTGTCATAAGTTTCATTCATGTGTGGGATTTTGGTGTCACTATAGTCATGTATTATCATGTTTTTATTAGGGGTCATTAGTTCAAACATGTGAGTGACATTCATGTATGAGAGATAAGTTGTGTTTTAGCCATATGTTGGCTGATTGGAGGCATTATGCAACTATGTTTTATATGTATTGTAGTCATGTATTAGGACTATGAGTCTATGTACTCACATTTTATATAACTGGGTCATGTATAGGTTAAATCCTTGGTCCATGTGGAGAAGCCTCTTGTATGTGACCAGGAGGCATTGGCAACAATAAATGGTATGAACATCAAGATAGAAAGATTTCTTATAGCCCCATTACATGTCTAGGGGGAGTATGTTCCGCCTAGTGGAAAAAGGAATCATGGTATGGTATCACTGACATAGAGGCATGGTGTTGGTTTTGGCATGGAGGCATGTTGGTGTGTTGTCATACAAATATGATTCATTTTCTTTCACATATCAGTTTATATGAGCAATGTTTATCCATAGTCATCCACTCTTTTCCATTGATGTTGAAGGGCGAGAGTGATAACCATAAGAGGAGAATGAGATCATTTTTTAGTGATGTGGTTGTATGTTGACATCAATGCCAAAGAGGGAGCATGTTGGACATGTTGTCTCATGGTGTTGGAATTGATGTCAACCTAGTAGTGATGATCCTCATAATGTCAACCTATTTTTTGTAACACCCCCTCCTCCCAAGTCCACCCAAGCAACCAGCCATCAGCAAAAACATGTGATGAGAAAGGTTACTAAGGGATTCAATCTCCTAAGTGACCTTAAGGAAATGGAATCAACAAAACTCATCAAACAAACCCATCTGCATCAGTAATTACGCCCTCAGGAGACAAGTCAACCATGCAAACAACTTGTCCCTGAGTCCCACTGATGATTTAAGCCTTTCACCTAGATTCAATCCCATAATATAGGAATGCAAATGAACAACAACTCTTATTCACTCCCATAGGCCTCTGTGCCAGCGACTGTGGAATTTTCTCAGCAGACCTATGCAAGTGACCCCGAGATTTGAGCCACTTTTCTAGCCCAAAATCATGTCCTCTTCCCAAAAATTACCAAAACCATCAGAATCCATAAAAGATATTATAACAATGATGAGAACTAAAAAATAAACCTTAGGACTAGGCCTGATCAACCCCAACTGAGGTTGTCATTCTCTCAAACATTTAGCATCAATGCAACCTATAGGTCTAGGATACAAGACATAGCATAAATGATTGATAAAACTCATGAAACATAACCACAAGGACCACCTCCTTCTTAGCGGAACTAGTACATCATCAATTAGGTCTTGTATCCATTCATTTAATAGTTACAAGTAAGTACATGAAATAACCATGACGTAAACTAGTCATTCAACCATGCTTATAACTAGCATAAAATCATGTAAATACTAGAGATATGACAACCATTAAATCCATATATAAACAAGTGCAAAAGTAAGAGAACTTAGATTTTATTAATCATAGGAAAATACGACTAGGTTCGGGACTTCCATGTACCACCCGACCATAGAGATGGCTGAACCAAATCTCTCTTTCAACCAATCACCCCCATGCCATATTCCAAGCATGAATGTGGGATCTCATATAACAACCAATCTAAGAACAACCCAAGGAATCCATAGGTTAAACCACCTCCACCCTCACCAAGCCGTGATCACACCAAAACTAGTGTTGCGATCAAAATAGAATCGAACTTGGAATGCCATCCGAAATCCATCACTATCCTTGAGGAAATTTTCATCTTCTTGTCTCTCAGGCTTTACCACACTCTAAACTGGATCACTAAGCCCTAAACTGAGACTAGAATCTCAAGCTTTACTGCAATCCAAACCCAGATCACTGGGTCCTAAACTGAGACTTATCCCTTAATGGAACTTGAGACCACCTCTTCCCTGGATTCCAAAATCCATCTAGCAAACCAAAGCTCAAAAGCCGAAATAAAAATCCCAACATACCATGGCATCTGGAAAAAGGCAAGGCTAGGCTAAAAATCACTATCATAACCCGACAAAACCATGTCATCAACATCAAGAGAGCCATACACCAACATGAAAATCCATGCATGTCTAAACCAGTTAGGAAATCACATATGAAAAAGGTTACCTGCAAGTGTTCCTATTGACGCTGCTTGAATCCTACTTTCCTTTCCTTGATCCTTGCTTTCCTTCCCTTTCCCTTTTCTTTCTTTTCCTTCCTTGATCCAAAGGTAGAGTGCTCCAAGAAAACTCTAAGTGACCAATAGTGACAGGGAGAGAGAAAGAATAATGAGAGTGCTCCAAATCTAAACTGACCAAAAGTTGAACTGAAAAAATCTTGCCCACTGATCCTCAGAAGCCCTTTTATGAATGAGGCCTCTAATTCTTCATTTTCCATTATTTTCCTTCAATTTACTCCTCACATGCAACCTGTGACCTTTTACCTTCCTTTTCTCCTAATTTCCATTATTTTCATAAATAAATGTGAAAAAAATGCCTTTTTTTCTTAGGCTTTACCAATTTTCCTTAGCCAAAACACACATCTACCGATGCCCACTAGGATATATTTGCCCAAGATTCAACTTGGAATACGTGTCCCTTAACTATGGTCTTATTTTTCCTTTATTAACTTTTATTACATGAACTTTGTACCAGGGATGTTATAGAAACCTCCCCTTGGGGAACACTATCCTCAGTGTTAAACCACACCATGACCTCAACAAAATCGCTGAAAAGAAAAATATTGCTTATGGAGCTTGATAATTTAGCTCATTGCAATATTTAAAATGAAATTCCTGCTCAAAGAAAAACTTCATGACACCATGAAAATATAACAAACATAGTAACATGAAAACATGACAATATAACAACCATAGTAACAGAGCCCCAACGGTTAGCTTAGTTGGTCAAAAACCGTGCCTCGCCATCGGGAGGTCACAGGGTCGAATCCACCCGAAGCCCTTGGGGTCAGGTCTTGCAGTAGGTTGAGGGGCGATTTAGCCTAGCTATCGCCCAGATTTTTCCGTGGACATAGCGATCACTCACTGACCAGGGTGCTAGTGAACCACATGCGACAAAAAAAAAAAAACATAGTAACATGACACCCATACCTCTTATTGAAGATTTATAACTTATCTTATGGCGGTATTTACATTTGTATACATATACATACATATACAAAAACATCAACAAAATATATGCCAACATAAACCAACATCAAACCAAAACTTCTTTTCCTCAACCAACAAACAATGAAGGATACAGAGCCCACATTTTATCCGTTGTTTCCCATGTACCTTCTTCAGGTCCAAAGTGCTTCCATTGCACTTTAACTTTCTCTATGGCTATGTTCCTGAGCATGAGATGCTTTTGCTATAGTATGAATTGAGGCTCCAAATGGAACTCTCCTTCTTTCTCCACCTGCAATATAGACCAATCAATAACATGATCAACATCCTTTATATACTTCTTATGAAATGAAATATGGAAAAATCATGGACTTTCATTGTTGGAGGCAGTGTAGGTTGATATGCCATCGATTCAATCCTCTCAAGGATCTTAAAAGGTCTGCAATACCGTGGTGCCAACTTGTTACATGAACCAATCCTCAAAGAGATTTTCTTGGGCTTGATGTAGAAATACACATGCTCCCCAACCCAAAACTCCTTGATTACCTTGTGCTTATCCACATAACTCTTTTGTCTATCATGTTTTGCCTTTATATTCTTCTTTATAACCTAAATTTTGCACTCCATGTCTGCAACATGTCTGGTCCGATAAGTACCCTGTTTACTAGATCACTCCAACTAATGGGAGTATTAAAACTCCGTCCATATAATGCCTCGAAAGGAATCATACTCAATGACTCCTGCTAACCATTTTTGTATGAAAACTCAACCAATGGAAGCTACTCCTCCCATTTCCTTTGTTGTTACATCACGAAAATCCTCAACATATCCTCCAAAATCTTGTTGATGCCCTTTATATGTCCATTTATCTGCGATGATAAGTTGTACTGAAGGCGAACTTTGTACCCAAGCCTACGAATAGCTCCTTCTAAAACTTGGAAGTGAACTTTGCATCCATGTCAGACACAATATTCTTTGGAACACCATGTAGTCTCACTATCTCTCTAATGAATACATGTGCTACCTCACTGGATGAATATGTAGTCTTTACTAGAATGAAGTGAGCTACCTTTCTCAACCTGTCAACCATGACCATAATAGAATCATGCTACTTCACTATCCTCGGAAGACTTGTGATGGAATCCATGGAAATTGTCGAGCAGTATAAATGCAAGAATTACACCAACATTTAATTTGTCAAACTGGGTAAGTAAACTTACAGGTGTAACACAATATATGCCGGAATACAACCTTAGGGATTTATCAAATAAAAACCAATATTTTGCAAGAAATTCAAAAGAAGCATCATTCAGGAGAAAGAAACAAGACTTTTCGAAATAAAGTAAACAAACTCTAGGAATCTACTTCTGGCTCCTCTTCTGGATTGAGTTGACTCCTGCAAAAAGTCTTCCTCAGTTCTCCAGGGGACAAGGGAATGTAGGCCCCATTCAAACAAGAAAATTGTTCAGGAAATGAAGAATGTGATTCAGGAAATAAAGGATGCAAAACCTCTTAAAAATTATTGCTATGTTGCAAGGATAAAAACTGTGAAATTAAACTAGAAATCACAAGGAAAATTCATTCCAACTAATCTAAGGAAATAATCGAATGCTTTAAAAAGAATCAAGATAATAATGCACTTCTTCTCCTAAAGACAATTCAGTACTTTAGCTGTAAGGAAAATATGTAATAAGAACCAATTAAATAAATATATAATGTGTGTTGTTTACCCTGACCTTATTAGATACTTCCTCAAAATATTTTGTATAATATGTGTAGCATTTAGATATAATGAAGAATTCTGTGTATGCTTTACCAACAAGATTCACAATCTTTCCTTATACTGATCCTAGCATTTTCTTATTAAGAGTGCAAGAATAAATGTTTTTTCTTTCAAAGTGCAGGAATCAATTTTACATTTAAAATAATGATCTTGACGTAGTTAATTTAAATTAACTAGAACTCTTTACCTAGCAGTTGTTTCCTTCACCATTGCATTCTGAAAATAAACTTTATTATGTAGTAATGAGACTAGGGTGAATCTTGTAATAATGAATAAGAGATGCATTTTAAAAATATTCACTATTTACTTATGTCCAACCTTGATAAAAATATATCCAAGAAACAACAATTATTGTTAAACTTAAATAATCAGAACAACAATAAAGAATTTATGGATTGAAGTTAAAAGTTAAATGGCTGAAAAGAAAATCTATGAAATGAAATTGCATAATTATCTAAAATCACACGCACACCATGCAAACTAAAATGCATTGAAGGAAAATTAAGAGGTTTGGGGCAACCGACTGGCTGGTGGGCCCAACCACCCAACATGTTTCCCTTGCAACAATTTAAACCATAGTCTTAAAACATGCAAGAGAAACAAAATTACTCAAAAGCGATTGCCAAATGAACTAATTTAAGAATAGAAACCATAATTCAAAATTAAATGCCAAAGAAATTCATTGCAAAATTGTTGTTACAAATTCATAAAACAATGTTGTGTTGGATCCAGTGATCCCCTCCATGGATCATCCCACTAAGAATGCCACTCCTCCCTTCCCTAAACAATGTAATCAATCCTCTATTCTGCAAAGAAGTGCAATCTACAAAATACAATGTCCATCCTCGACACCTACGTAACTTCTTCCTTTTATAATACTTCTGCATGATAATTTTCTTGGAAAACAACATGAGGATTGAACCCCAACTTATATTCATCAATATAATATCATTACAATGATTTCCCTATTGAAGGAATGAAGATTTGATACGAATTTCCCAAATCTGGTTATTTTCTCCAATTCTGGAAAAACTGATATTTTTAACAAATTGCCTCCAAATAACTCTTTGTATATCCTTAACCATTAAAAATTTCAGAAAATTGCTTGAGGCGTAGTCAATTTTCTATACTAGGAACAAAACCCATGTTCCATAATCTCTCTATTTGCCTTCACCTGCACGGAAACCTAGGAGGAAGTTAGTAGTCTAGAAACTACTCCGAATTTGGGGTTGAAGCATTAATTGTTCCCTAAATACAGATCCGTACGACCTGGGTATATTTTAGCTTATGTGGAAGTGTTCAAACAACATTTTGAATAAAAACCTATTTCATATTTTCCTAGAAATGTGTTTGTTATCACTTAGAAGTTTTCCCTAGAAGTTATCAAAAGAAGGAATCATCCGAGGTAACCACAAACCAATCTTTTAGGCTTAGGTTCTAGCCAACCTAAGTCCAGAGAGGGCTCTCTCTTTATGATTTAGCTTTGTTTTTATTAGATTTTATGCTAGTTCTTAGTGTTCATGGGGTTTTGATTTTGGATTGAAGGTTGGGTGGTGGAATTCTTGGAGTAGATGGATAGAGCTAGGTCTTCAAGCCATTGGGCTATGGAGTCAATTAGTGGATAGCATAACTGGACTAGATCATTAAAGGGAATGTTCACAGGGCAGGCTAGCAAAGCAAAAGGTAAATCTTCAAGTCTAATGGAGGAAATGATTCTAACCAGGGTGAAAGGGCACTTAAGAATCCTTGGACCGAGATCAGAATGAAGAAAAGAGGGTGATCATGAACAAAGGGAAATTAAGAATCCTTTGGTATAGACCAAGAGAGAAACTACGGAAGCTAAGGAGCAATTAAGAATTCCCTAACTAAGATAGTTTAGCATAAAACATTCAGAATGTAAAATAGTCAAGACAGAGTGCATTCAAGCAATTTCTGAAATATCATTCCATGTTATACATTTAGATTTTAGAGAAACAAACAAGATTATGAAGAAACATAAGAGAAACAATAGTAAACATGAGATAATACTTATTTGTATTTCGATTTACACAAGAATCCTATAAAATATATGATCTTTATTCCTTGATCTAGCAAGCCAATCCAGTCATTAATACAATAGAACTTTGATTTGAGAGAAAAGTCTATAGAAATGTCTTGGAATCCACACTACATACTTCGAAATGTGAAGTATTTATACAAAAAAATAATTACAAAATATATCATAACAATTTGAGATTTAATCTAGGGAATAAAATATCTTCATGCATGAAGATAGAGACAGATGTAAAATTGTTTCTTGTTGTCCCTTCTATTGTGGTGTTGCTGGCTGTTTCTATTGAGTCTTGAGCCCTTTAAGCTGGCTGATAGTTGTGGTATTTCCACACTGGAATCTTCTTTACTTTGATCTTTCACTGATACTCTTTGACTCTGTTACTCTTTGACCCTATTTATCTATCTTTCACCTGTTTCACTTGGTTGCCTATCAAATTTACTGTGGAAGCTTTCTGATGTAAAATTTTTCATAGTAAATCTATCATTTTTTCCCACCATTCTGCCTCAGGCAATCTCACCTTTAACATTATTCTGTAAATTTCGTCTGCCTCTGTATATTTTGCAAAATTAGGCTTGGTGAGAAACAAATGCTTCACCTCATGTTCTAGGAAAAACAGGTTTTCCAATGTATCATCTAATACTTTTCTAGTGGGCAAAGCTTTAATGCCTGAAGAGCTGGCTTGTTCCTTGGCCAACCTCCTGATTCTATCACTATAGTCCAATTGGGTCATGAGTTTGTCATTGATGACCATAGGACTGGGAAGCCCTTGCCTCTTAAAGTTTGAAATTTGGCCATAAACATGTCAATGGCCACCTACATGTTATGGCACTTTTCTTCTAAGTTGAGCATGAGGTTTCTTTTGGAAAGAACCTTTTTAATCTCTAGGATGGCTTCAGTCCTATCCTCTATGCCAAGCTCATGGAGCTCATATCTATTCTTACCGTTTAGGAGGTGGATGAGTCGATTTGCATCCTCAGGTTGGTCTCCTAATTATTCCCTTACTTTCTGGATAGCCTCAGTGGCTACCTTCACCAATTCAGTTTGCTCAAATATAACTTGAATTGATGGCCAAATATCATTAATAGAGTCAGTGATATTGGCCAGAGAATCTCTTTAGTTTGTCCTAGTGGCTTCTGCAATGTCAAATCTTTCTCTAAGACGTTGATTTTCTCACCCATCCTTAGGGATTTTTGTGTTTCTTCTCTTTGCTAAATTTGGGAAAGTTTACAGTCAGTTTCTAAACTTGCCACTTTCTCCTTTAATATTTTGAGCTCTGTAGCTTGGATGGATATCTCCTCCATAGCTTTTACCAGTTCTGTTTTTTTTTTTTTTTTCAGTTGAAGTACTTGTTGTTGTAGTCGACTAAGTTGTAATTGACAGTGTTGTGGTAGGTGGAGCTATAGGTGCCAGTGATGCTGCCAATGTGGAAGGAAATGCTATTGTCACTGTGGGGATGGCAGTTGTGGAAGTTGTGGCCAGGTCACTTTGCTTGGACTGAATCAAAGTGTCCAAATCCTTCTTTGTTTCTTTAAGCTGATCATTTAGCTTTAGGACTAGGTCCATAAGCTCTTCATGTCCCTTTTGTGCTTCTAGGACTTCCATTGTTTAAGGGTGATGCAGTTGGGAAATTTTGAGCTGCTTCTTCAGTGAAGTAATGTCATCATTCTTCTTTTTAATTAGTTGCTTTGTTTCTTTCACATCCTTGGGATCATGTCCCAATCCTATCACTAAGTCCTCTAAGGACTTGATCCTTGTATCTTTGGCCTGTGAAGAGGCCTTCTCCAACTGAAACTGAGCTAACATATTGTTTAAATAGTTCTGCAGTTGGTGGGCTGCTATGGCTTTCCCTGTCAATGTAGAATAAATCATCTCACCTGTTTGCTTATGGAGCTCAATCTGGTAAATGGGATGAATATCCCTTGCTAGTACTTCAAAATCCACTCTTTTGAAATCTGTTGCTAGCCTTGGCTGCTGAGTGGTCTGCTTGATGAAGGTCATTTGCATCTTCCACTCTTTGACATCATAGGCTGACATAAGCCTTGTTTGATTGTAGGGGTCATTTTTAGATACTGTGCATAGGTTTGGGCTTTCAGCCTCTCATTTCTAGCCTTTATCTCTTTGTATCTCTCTTTGATATCTTGGTCTTTATCTGTTGGCATTCTGAAAGAGGATCCCTCAACACTTTGTTGTCTTTCCAACACCTAAGTGTGTGATGTGGAAGGTTTTAGGATGCCTCTAGATGGAGTGGCATGCCTGATCCCATCTCTTTCTGTGCTTCTAACCTCTGCTATCTCCTCTGTATATTCCTGTTCAGAAGCATGATTTACTCTTTGTCTTTTAGCCTGGCTTGTCTCTACATAGGCTTGTGATGTTGTTCTTTTTGAAGGAGTGACCCCTTCCATGTTTCTCTTGAGGATTTTCTCCTTGTTTAGAGGAGTCTGTAAGACTGGGGGGGTACTCATGGTGGCCTCTGGTCTATCTGTTTTCTCTGATTGCCCTGGTATGTCTGATTTCTCTGGTGCTTCTGATTCTTCTGGTGCTTCTGATTCTTCTGGTACTTCTGATCCTTCTTGTACCTATGATTCTTCCTGGACCTGTGATTCTCTCGACACCTATAGGAAAGAACCCTCATTATGTTGTTTCTCTAGATCAATTAGTGTGTTTTCCATGGCAAATTTTGTACTATCCCCATCCTCTAAAGTTTTTTCCACCCATTCCAATTGGTTGGCATACTTTTCTATTTCAAGAATTTGGTGATGAATATAAGGAGCCATCTTGTTTTTCTGTCTTCTATTGTAGATGAAATCTAAGGGATCATATCTCCATATGAAGCTTTGTTTTAGATTTAATCTTTGAAGGCTTTGGTCTGCCACCTTTCTGTTGGGTTGTGTTATTTTCTTTCCACATAGTTAACAGGGGGTATGAGGGGTACTTGTAACCCCACTTTATGGGGTCCAGGGCAGCGCCCCAGAAAATTTTGGTTTTGGACCCTATGTTGGGTTGGGCGGACCCACCTATGGTTTTGTGCATGATTTTCGCACATGTTTTTTGGACGCGATGGTTTTCGGTCTATGGTTTTAGACGCGATGGTATTTGGTCCATGGTATTGGATGCTTCGGCATGTATAAATATGTATTGTAACATTGAAAGGAACATAATGAAAAATCAATCTGGTAGTCCCGGTTTTGGGATCCAGGGGAAATCTCTGTGCATATGTGTTTTTATGTGTTATGCTCAAGCATTGTTTATATTTTTGTGATTTAGAATTCGTATGCAGGTAATTTCTGTACGGGGTTAAAACCTTCATTTGGTATCAGAGATGTTTTGGATTCAACGGGACGCCTTTGTTGCTGAGGGGTTTCGCTCGGGCCTGTGGTAGAACCTGTTCAGTGGGAGATCTGTGAGATCGCTTCTGGTGGTGAAATAAGATAGCGAGCAATGGAAAGATAGAGATTGAGAAGTTCAATGGTCAGAGTTTTGAGATGTGGAAACTCAAGATGGAGGATCTGTTGGTGGATAAAGATCAGTGGATCACGGTAGATCCGGGTACTAAACCAACGGGAGTGACCGATGAAGAATGGAAGAAGTTGGATCGAAAGGCGAAGATCACAATACGATTGTGTATCTCAGATTCAGTATTGCTGAATGTATCAGGGGAAGCTACGACGAAGGCTTTGTGGGACAA
>APFE031751823.1:602-12766 GCA_000404065.3 Pinus taeda | reverse complement strand
TATAATACTAGTGATTACCCCATTACTATTGTAGTTATACCGCTTATTAATATTGTTGTGCCCCTATTGCCCCCATATTGTTATTACTGTGCCCCATAGAATCCCTCTATTGTTATTTTTGTGGCTTTATATATTATTGTTAGGTCGGCTGGTTTATATTGTGACTCCTTAGACTCCTATATATAGAAAGGAGGTTTTGTCATTTGAATCATCAAAGAATTGTTCATTTATGTAATGTAAAGGAGGTTGCCCCCTCGAAGAGGCTGAATTCTAAGGCGTTGATCTATCTTTTCTATCTTTTCTTGAGCTGGTTTCATAACAGAAAATGGTATATTTCAGGGAAAATCTATCAAATTCCAGCCTGGTTACTATAATGATATTTTCTCATTACTACTACTTTTATGTTTTATGATTAATTTCTTGTGTGGTTATATTGAGTGGCAGAATCTATCCCTTGACACATTTCTTCACCAAAGAACAAAGTTGATCTTCATTCCCTTCTTTTACTATGTATGTAAGATATCTGTGTGTATTTGTCACTGAGTCTATGTGTGCGTGCAAGTCCTGTCGTCGTCCTTTTTGAACTATAATAGCATATGATCTATGAAGGTATCACCGATCATCCTGTAAACCTCTTTGAGACTGACTATAAAAATCCCTCCCTACAGGTCCAATGAAATATTGTAAGATTTTCAGAGCAATAATAAAGCACTAAAATTTCAACTTCCGTCCTTCAAAAAACAGGACTTTGTAGAGCAAGGCTTTGAGTCTTGGCCATGCAAAACTACCCCTATGGTGCAAATTTGGAGAAATTTGGTTTGATTGTGGTGCGAATTAATATCATTCTCTCTGTGATTAATGACAGGATTGGTAAGGCCAAAAATCGCTACTTTTTCCTATGATTTTTAGTGAGAAACTACAAGAGCTTAGAAGGACCTTCCATATGTAGATATATGACAAAAGGTTGATGTCTTTAATATATTTTAAAGACTATTCTCTAAGTTCTTCGCATTGCATTTTGTGACGACATATTATAGATAAGATAAAATAAGAAAATTTTATTTATGTCCAACTAATGACCACAAAGTAGGTCAAAGGGACTGTTGAGTACACTGATGTATATACAAAGCGGGAGAACAAATAGTCTCCTATAAAAGATACAATGCATGAAGTAAATCAAAATCTGGCCCTAGTGGAGAAGATATAGGAGCTAATAGGTTTAAGGATCAAACCCATCTCAACTAACATCTGAGGCTGAATGAATAACATTGAAGAAATTCAACAAAGCCTGTTGGCCCGTTGAAGAACTGATGGCAAGTGCAGACTGTCCACTAAATCGTTTCCTACGGGTTTGACATGTTGTTGAATGCAGGAGGACCTAGTTTGTCTCCCAGGAAAAAATCTGAGACAGAACTGCTGTTGAGATCTCGTGTGGTAGGGTGCGGTCCCACGGATCCTCATTGATTTGGAGTCTGGATACATATTGGTATCAATCGATCTCTTGGTGCCCCTGTTTGAAGGTAGTACCCTAAAAAATGTCGTGACCCTCTGTGTGGGGTCTAGTCTAATGGGAGGCTGAAGAATATGCGCTTGGAACCTAAGAGCCTCCTGCATATATAGGGCCAAACATCTCTGATAAGGATACTTGAAAAGTTGGCGAGGGTCTGAGAATCTTTGAACAAGCAATTAAACCTTCCTCTGATCTCGTAGTAGACAGGGCATTCAAGAATGAAGTGCACCTCGATCTGCACTTCCTGTAAATGACAAACCTGGTAGAGTCTGTTTGGTCTATCCACTTGGTGGTCCGTCTCTACCCAAAGTATATGAGAACCTACTCTGAACTGTTCTAGAGGAATGTCAAGAGCATGCATCTAGTGGTGAAACGTATACTAGGGTCGAACAATGAGCCCGTCTCTCAACGCCAAGAAGTGTTTAGTGTAGAAGGCCATCTTTGGGCGCAACCCTCTTCGAGGATTGACCCAGGTGACCTGGACGAACTGCCTATAGATGTCCTCCCTGATGATCTTGTTTAGCTCCTATCTAGTAGGTAAAAGGTGACCAGGAGCATCTAAGGAATATCAGAAAGGAGGGAGACGATCCAACTAAATTCCCACTAACTCTAAGGGATTTGAAACTCTTGTAAACCAACAACTGGCTTGGCTTGAGCGAGTAGAATGGGCAGTAGTCTTAGAAGAGCAATATGCCAAGTAAGGATATCATTCCCTACTCTTTATCGAGTCTGCCAAGCCCTAGACACGATGCAAGAATGAAAGCAATCTGAAGATCGTCTCAAGCCGAAAGGGCTAAGCTCCAAACTCTGCAAGGATGATGTGCTGTGACAGCTGTTAGCTTGCACCTAATGTTGCGGTGAAGAAGAAGAACCTGGACTCTCTCAGCTGAAGCCCAGTCTGACTCAAGTAAAGATGGTCCCCAAATCTTTGAGCCATATAGAATAGCGGGACAGATCAAGGTTTCCATGAGGCTCATGTTGGACCAGATGTCCTGGAAGTGATGTCGAAAGCACTGTCTCTTAAGAAGGGCTGAGGATCCATATCCTTTGTTGATCTGAGGCTGAAGCACTGGTCGCAAACTGAAGCGGGGACCTGAGAATTACACCCCCAAGTTAGTATACGTGTTGGTAATCTCAATCTCCTCCCCTTTGAATAGAAAGTGAAGGTTTGAGGTTTTCTTCACCCCATTAAAGATCATAACCTTAGTTTTACCTAGGTTGACCGTCAGCTGTCGATGATCACAAAACAGAGCTAAGGCATCCAGCTACCTCTGTAATCCTTCTGGGGATGAGGAGAGGAGGACCACTCCGTCAGAAAAGAGTAGAATAGATATCATAACATGGTGAAGAAGGTAGCCATCAGTGTCTTGGATATACTTGTGTAGAAATGCTTCCAACTCATCAATATAGATCCCAAACAAGGTAGGGGACAGTGGAAAACCCTGTTTAACCCCAATCGTGCTTCAAATGTAATTAGACATCCCATGGGTTACGTGAAGACAACTTGGAACGGACTCATATAGGCGCATAATAGCCATCAATAGGGTTGCATAGATGCCAATATCTCCGAGTCTCTGGAGCAAGGCTTCCCTTGGAACAGAGTCAAAATCTTTCTGTAAATCTACGAAACAACAATAGACTTTCAAAGGGCAGTGTCGTTCCTCCTCAATCACAACACGGAGGGTGAAGATTTAGTCAATGGTCTGATGAGCCGGTCGAAAACTTGCCTATCTCGTAGCTCTGAGTTGTCTCTGCTCAAGATCATTGGAGAGCTTCCTATCTAGAACAGTAGCATACAACTTCGAGAACGTGTGACCCAGCATGATCGTTCTGTAGTTACTGGGATTTGAGCTGGACCCTGATTTGTGCATTGGATGGATGATGTGGTGTGACCATGTTAGTGGAAAACCTTCATGGACTACATGTTTGAAGAGAACAGCCAAATAGCTAACCAAAACACAGAAACCGTGCTTAAAGAAATCTGCTTGGTAGCCTTCCTCATCGCCTGCTTTGCTATTGTTCATCACCCAAATGGCCTCTCTAATATCTTTGTCTAAGAATAAATAACATGAAGACGATGGGGTGGTAACATGAATTTGGGCCTACGCGGGAATATCATAAAGGTTGGAAGTGTGAGAGAACATGGATGTAGGGTCGAGGTCAGGTGGAAGAGGGGAGCGTCGGGGAAGGATGGTATGCCAGAATTGTTTAGGGGAGTGGGCAAGGAGAGCTTTTGGTAAGGGACATCATAGTTATGAAAGGTGTTTTTGGAAGTCTGTTTTGGATGTTTTGTTACATATTAAAGTAATATGGAGGGTCGTGCACAAAGTTGTACAGATTTTTAAAATAGTAAAGTTTCAGTTAGACCAAGGTGTGTGATAAAATCTTGCAGGAGATGCTAAATTACAGTTTAAAATATTCACAAAGATGTAGGCTATATTTTAGAAAATGTATATTCATCATTGTAATTTTAAGATATCAGATTTCAGAATCATGTTTAAATCGTATATCATACATTTTTGCCATTATTAGTCCTTTGTTATTGCCCACTAGTGACATATATCAATAAGAAAAATATTGCACATATTACTTAGAAACTTGTTGTACTGTAGACTGTGCTTGTTCTTGTTTCAACAAACACAATTATTGTTGAGTCTAGTGCTCGTTGAGAATATGTTCATCTTTTGAGAAATCACTGAGTGTCCTCTACAAAATCCTAGGTCTAGAGAACTAAGAATTTGTCAAAGTCTCTCCCAAAATTTAAGAGCATTCAAAGGAATGGTATACCTTAGCAAGTATTCAAGAGTGTATTCATTAGGAGATGGCCTATATTATAGGTTTACTGTATATGCCTTTTCTAACGAGGATCTTGACTCCTTCTCTGTTATTTTATAAACATTTCCTTTGTGTTGTTTTTATAACTTCAGAAGGCCTTTTGCATATATTAGTAGCTTGCATGTAGGAGAAGAAGTTCACTTTAGGTGGTTGTTTAAGAGGAACAATTAATATGACTTCTTTACTAAGTGTTTTGGCCGAGGGGTCGAGGGGCCAAAGGGGCTGAAGGGGCGAGGTGGGCTCCTTCTCTTAAGTTACATGACTTTCCATTTTGTAGAGGATCAAAATGTAACTCTATTGTCACCTGAAGACTCTGCTCGGATCCTCCAATTTTTCTTTGAATCTCAACATAAGTTACATATGGTGAGCCTGCTGCCTGAGGGATTACAGTAAGACTTTGTCCAAATACAGCCTGGAATCCTATTGATGCTTAAGACTCTCCTTTTCTTATAATTTTGTCTATAAAGGTTTTTCTCCCAAGGTTCACCAATCCCTTGGGTTTTGTGGATTTAGGTGGGGGGTTTTGATCTTTTTCTATCTTTCTATTCCAAGTCATTCATAAAAACCTATTCCTATTTAAGCTCTAAGCTTTTGCTGAAAAGAGGGCTGGTAAGCAAGCACTTTACTTGTTAGGTACACAGGTTCTTACCTCCCATTTTTAAAACCCAATTCTTTTTCAGAAAGATAAAAAGGAAATCACTTTGAAACACTCTCCCCGACAATGACACCAAAATGTTGGTGCACTAAGATGTTTTTTTTACATGAAATCTTAATTCCTACACTAATTATCAACCCAAGGCAAGTCTTTTTATTTCAAGAGTGTCAGCACTATATATGCAGTGAATTCAGAGGTTAACTAATAACAAATCATTGCAATTGCTAATGACTATCTTTCCAAACTCAATCAAAAAAATTATGAAAGAAGTAACTCTGAAAGAAATTCATAACATACTTTGCAATTCTACTTAACCTATCATGAAAGCAAATGAATCTGAATACAACTATAAAGAATCACACTTGGCAGTCTTAAATGGAATTGAAACTAACTCACTCAATCATTAAATAGAACTACGACAATTGAACAACAAATCCCAATTGAACAACAACTAATAATTGAATAGAAAATGATAATAGGACAACAAATGATATCTGAATAGCAAATAACTATATTTCTGAAAGTGATCAATTCTATCTCTAAAATCTATGATAACATTACTTGGAATGAATTAGTGATCTAATGTCAGCACTAGCATAACCAATCCAACCAAAAGCATTACTCATATATAACACACGACTAAATCTGAATCTCAAATGAACAACAAAATAAAATCGAATTGACAATCCTCATGATAATCAAAATGATATTAACTTAACATTAACAAACATTAAAGAATGAAATAGAAAATATTATAGCACATGCAAAGCAGTAGATCTTCTCTTGACTAGGACCAGAGTCGCCAGAAGTCTCCGCTATGAGATACTTAGAATATAATTATGATTTAAATGCAGTCTTCTTCATTAAAACGAATAACAGAGTTACATCATCACCAAAGTAACAATATTATATGTCCAAAAGAAGAATTATAAACTGTGAATTTCTGAACTAGTCATGCAGTTTGCCTTTGGGCTTTATATATAACAATTATAAAATTAAATAGATAAAAGTGAATCCTCAGGAGCAGGGGATCCTGAGGATTTCACAATACTCGATCTGATTCTATCATAAAATAGCATTGGTCTGCCTGGTCTTCCACTGTCCTACCTTGGCTTCGATGTTGTCTTTTTCCTTTATGAGATGTTGTTGTTTTTTTGATTGAACAACTATCATCCAATTCACATCTTCTACACATAAAGATAGTAAAAATCAGTTTTTCCTGCTTAGATTCGTTTAATTTGTTACCGGTTACTTTTACCCAACTTTAACTATTATTTCTTCTACTTTTACCCATAAACAAAGATAATCATGTGAGGATGAGTGCTAAATAAAGATACTACCAAGGAGAAAACATAAATTTTTCTTGACCCAACAATTGTTGACTCATACATCCTTTAATTCTCCATACTTTCTTATCGGAGAAACTCCATATTGCAACTTCATAGTGGTGCAGTGTTCCGATACTTCTCAGTCCCAGTGTCTTTAGCTCCTCTGATGCTGAGCTCCTTGATTATTTCTCCTCCATGGGACCATGAGTTGTGACCTGCAACTTAACATTGAGGTGTTGAGGCATTTTGTTCCTACTGGGGGCCAATCTTCCTTTTCTACTGCATTGTGCCCTTGGTTCTTTGTGTTTACATGACCAAGAGCCAACCCAATATCAGAAGTCCTCTCCATCAAAACTTTTCAATATCCATCTGTTCTAGAGTTTTGATATCTTAATTTTTCGATATGTCGAGCTTTGATATGACATCATCACTCCACATGGAAACTTTATAGAGATGACACGTGTCACCTTGATCTGGCACACTAGGGCACCCAATATCGTTGAATCAACATGCCACGTAACCTGTCATACTGCTAAATCATGCTGACGTCAAATTACATTGTAGCTGATCGGAACCAATTTCATGTTACCATGTGTCTTGCTAGGAGGAGAGAGAAGAGGACCCTTTAACCCTTGGATTTGCAACAAAATCCTTTGTTAATTTTATTTGGCATTAATCAACACTTTTAATACTATTGGAACTTCTTAGTGTACCACATTTGAGAAGTTTTGATACCCCATTGTCATGGTCCTCTGATATTCCGATATGTCAATACACTGACCTCTGATATTTCGATGCGCCGATACGCTGACATCTGATATTTCGATGTGTCGATGACTGGTGTCTAGATCGTCGATATGACGATGTGCTGATATTTGGAACCTCCAATACACTGATACAGTGACATGCTAACCTTCGACATTCTGATCCCCAATGACTAGTATCTAGATTTAGTATATCACGAACCTATGATATGTTGATATTCCTTCCTTTCGAAGGCTTCACAACCATGAACTTTAACAGACCATATCTTTTGATCCAGGAATCCATTTCTGAACTTCCGCATATCATAGGAAAACATTTCCAGAGTACTTTGCATTGGATGGGGTCTGATGTAGTATTTGAGTACATTTTCTACATATGAGATGGATGTAAATATTTCTACTCCTTGACTTTTCTTTACTTTGTGCTTGGGTAGCTAAACTCTCAATCACCAGGGTGATCATTTTATGGCTTCTTCAGTAATACTTCTACTGTGATGATTCTCTACAAGAAGCCTGTAGCTACCATGGAGTTCCATTTGGACCATCACTCTAATCCTCATTTTTTGGATTCTTTAGTAAGCCTACTACTGTGATGATTTTCTATAAAGCACTTCAACAACCATGGGATTCCTCCCAAACACCCAATCATCATTCTGACCCTTGTTTGACATCAATTCCAACACTTACATAGCCACCCATTCATACATAGCCACCCTTTCAGCATAAAATGTCCAACAAAAATGAGTTTCAACTACTGCCTCTAATAGTTAGAATCAATCTTTTGGGAAGATCGAATTTTTTGCACCCGTGTAACTGAAAATCGAACTGTTGCCCCAAAAATTTGGCTTGCCTCTTTGAGCACTACGTTGTCTCTAGAATTTCAGCTTGCTGCTCCTGTTGAGCAGCAAAATTCTTTATTCCACTTATGAGCTTCTCGGCTCATCACTTCTGCTATGATACTATGTGAAAATTCCAAAACTAGAATCATATTGGGGCAACTGGAATTTATTTTTCTAATTGTTAATTATTTTAACAATTTATCTGCTATGACAAATATCAAATAAATCACACTAAAACCTTCACAAATAAAATACCGTGGAAATAATAGCACTAGAATCTGAGAAAATACTAGCAAAACCTAACTTTGGAAAATTAGTGCAGCAGTGCAGGATTTTATTATTATCCAGTACTGAAAAATATGAGTACAATCTGGATGCCTAAAAATGGAAGTCCACAACATGAAAATCTGGGAAAAATTATTGAAGGGTATTACCCTTCCTCCACAAGCAATCCTAACACAACTTACCTTCATAAAATTGGCCATCCAAACCCTAGCATGAGCCCTTCTGCACTGCCTCTGGCCTGTCTCCCACACGTGTGGATCGAATCTACCGCTGATGAAGTCGTTCTTCCTATCTCTACTAAGGAAATCATCTCTCTGACTCTTTGGAAGACTTTCCTAGCCTCTGGAACTCAGAACTAATATTTCCTCACCTAAATCAAACTGCCTTTCTGAATCAATTGTGTAGTCCTCTATGCTGCCTCACTGGGGATAATTAGGACCTCTTACTACTGCCATTCTGAAGAAATTGTGTACTCCTCTATGCTGCCTCACTGGGAATAACTCAGCCCTCTTGCTACTGCCTCTTCGGATATAGATAACTTCCTCTGGATCACTCTCGCTTCCCCTCACTATCTCTTTGTATGTTTTTCTGTAGATTCAACAACTCAAGTAATTTTCTAAAACGGGAGACAAGAATCTACTCTACTCTTCTCAACGGAAACCAAAAAATGATCGATGAAAACAATAAGCAGAAAGAGGAAGAATATCAATAGCAAATAACACAATATTTCTCTAGGGAAAGCAATTGCTCAAAACCCCTACTATCTATATTGCATTAACCAAAAGATATTATAAGAAAATATAATGCTTGTTCTCACTAGAACAGTTTCTGCACAAGTATGATCTGATTCTCTACCTCACAAGCGAGCTCAAGCCAACACTTAGCCAGATTTGTTGCCTACCAAGCCCCTACTTCCTTTCGCAATTCCTAGAGGAATTAGCCCATATTTAATTGGGAAATCCTTCTTCCATAACTATGCAATCAAAACTTAGGTCCTCGACTGATTGCATGCACCATCTGTACACCTCGGAAAATTATACAACTGACAATACACTATCCCTGCACTCTAGTCTCAACCGGGTCTTCCTCTAAACTAACATGCATGATTTATTTATGAGTGAATCTTTAGTTAGCTAGTGTGGCACTGAGGATGCATTGGTGCACCAACTCACTAGTAGACCTCTACTAGTTCCTCCAATAGTTAGAACTAGTTTAACTGACTATAACTCAGTTGGACTGAGTTATCTAATTACAACTCCAATGAACTCAATCTGGACCCCTAAAATTTAGGGATCACACTTACATGAATCCAGATAAACTTCCAACTCGAATTTCCAAAGTCAATTAAATCAATTTAACTTAATTAACTATTTACAAGTTGCTATGAGAATAGAATTTGATTTTAATTAACAATTTAATTCAAGGACAAATTAAATTGGAATTTATTGTTGCCATTTTTAACACCGCCTCTCAACAAGAAAGGGATTATCATCTACCCCGATCTCGTCTTTCTGAAACTTGAATTTAAATATTGACAATGCTTTTGTCAAAATGTCTGCATCTTGCTCCTCTGTGGGAATGTACTCCAACAACATAATCGTCCTCTTCACACAATCTTGAAGATGATGATATTAGATATCAATATGCTTAGATCGATCATGAAAAACTAGATTTTCAGAGAGTTTGATACAACTCTGATTTTCACAATAAATCATAGTTGGATTCATCTGTTGACCAAACAAACCAACCAGAATCTTCCTCATCCAGATAGCCTCACAAGTGGCTTGACTAATAGCCACGTACTATGTCTTTGTTGAACTAAGTTCAACTGATATCTATTTCATGTTGTACTAAAAAACAATTGTTGAGCCAATACTGAAGATCCCTCCTAATGTTCTCTTCTTGTCGGATGGACTCCCTGCCCAATCTGCATCGGTGAAGCCTTAAAGCTTCACTCCCTCTATCTGACTGTACAACAATCCATATTGAGTGGTGCCTCTGAGGTATCTCAACACATGCTTGGCCGCATTCCAATACATATTGGTTGGCCTAACCATCACTTGACTAAGTTGGTTAATTGCATAACACATATCTGGTCGTGTGTTCACCAAATACATGAGTGAACTCCCAAGTTGTTTGTAAACAATAGCTTCCACTACTTCACTTGAAGTAGCATCCTCCTTCCTCCAGTTACCTGCTAGAGCAGTCTCCATGGGTTTACTTCTCTCCATGTGGAAGCCCCTGAGTATCTTGTTGGCATACTTTCCCTGAGAGACAAATAGTTACCAATCACCTTGCCATACTCACATGCCCAAAAATTAGTGCATGAGCCCCAAGTCCTTCATTTCAGACTCTCTTGAAAAATCATATTTGCAGGACTTGATTAACTTATATCCACCTATCAGAATCAAATCGTCGACATATCAAACAATAAGAAAAAATTTACCTTCCACTACAATATGGTACAGGTTTGCATTTGCTTCACTTTTGGTTAAGCCCAACTTGGTGAAGTAGCTATCGATCATGGTGTACCAAGCACGAGGTACTTGCTTCAGCCCATACAATGCTCGCTTGAGTCAGTACACGTGACTAATGGTCAAAGGTCTCAAAACCTTCATGCTGCTCAATATACACCCCTTCCTCAATCATGCTATTAAGGAAGGTTGTCTTTACATCCATCTGATGTATCTTCCAACCCATCTGCGCTGATAGTGCTAAAATGGATTTGATTGATGGCTACCTTGCAATAGGAGCAAAGGTGTCATCGTAATCAATCTTCTCTACGTGAGAAAAGCCTCAGGCCACAAACCTGGCCTTATGTTTCTCCACACTACCATCTGTTGCTTTCTTTCCCGTGTAAAGCCATTGGGAAATCACCACTGAATTGTATGCTGGTCTTGGGACCACAGCTAAAACATTGTTACGAACAATGGAGTCATATCCCTCCACCATGGCATCATCCCAAACTGGTTATTGCACTGCCTCCTCAAAAGAAGATGGCTTTGTCTCAACACATTCGCTCATAAGGGTTGTGTATCTAGTGTACCTCTCAAGTGACCTCCTCTACCTGTGTTGTGATGTGGGTGCTCCCACATTCTCTCTCGCATCATGCAATAACCTATTAGCCTCTCTGGTGATCTTTCTCCCATATCTGGAAGACTTTGCCTAAGTGGATGTCTCCACTCTTGGATCCTCTGCATGTTGTTGCTCCACAACAATATGAGGTTCCTCCTTAGGAGCTAAAATCTTATCAACCGCATGTAGCTGAAGCTCCCTCTCAAGGGAACATCTCATGGCCTTCTCTTCATCGAATTTTACATCCCTGTGAACCATTGTCATCTTGTTGGTCGGAAGTACACATGATAGTTGTGAGGTGTATCAGTGTACCCCACAAATATCCCCAACTCTGTTGTCGGCTCAAGCTTATCCATACATCTTTGGTCACATGGAAATATACCGATGATCCAAAAATCCTAAAGTGACCCGCATTTGGTCTTTTCCCTAAGAAAGCCTCCCCTGGTGTACTCATCCCAAGAATTCAATGAGGGATTTTGTTCTGCAAATAAATAGTTGTGTTGCATGCCTCAACCCAAGAGTGTAGTGGTAGGCCCTGATCATGTAACATCACCCATGTTTCCCTATGTTGAGAATGCAACAAGATGATGGAGCTTAGTGGAAAGAAGTCGCCTTCACTAAGTGGGCTTGCAGGCTATTTTTGGCGCAAGTCTATTTTTAGACATATGGATCATGGTCTATGAGTTGCAGGATGCTATTTGTGGATGATTGGTCAAGTTGGTAAAAATAGATGGACCTCTATTTTTAGACATATGGGTGGAGTCTATTTTTTTAGACTACCAGTCTAAATATAGAACAGTCGAATATTATTAGCTCTTAATAATATTTGGACTATAAACATTATCTTATCCTCTTACAGCACTTCAGTTCGAG
>APFE031751820.1:17287-28501 GCA_000404065.3 Pinus taeda | reverse complement strand
TGCGACGATGTAAAATGGTTGACCATCGTTGACTATGGTTGATCTCCATACTGAGACAATTTGTGTCACAATGTGATGTTGGACCATGGTTGACCTCCATATTGAGACAATTTGTGTCACAGTGCAATGTTGGACCATGGTTGACGATGAATGACCATCGTTGTGACAATGTGACATTGGACCAAGAGAAAGTCTTTGTCACAATGTGACCATGGTTATTGACCACGGTTGACCATGATTGACCATGGTTGACCATGGTTGAGACAACCTTTGTCACAATGTGACGTTGGAACATGGTTGACCATGGTTGATTTTCATATTGAGACAATGCTTGCCACAATGCGACATTGGTTGATTTTCATATTAAGAAAATCTTTATCGTAATGTGATGATGGACCATGGTTGAAAATGATTATAAACCCAATGAATTTATATTAAACCTAAATATTAATATTATAAACCCTATGAATTTTACGATGCCCTAGGAATATGAAGTCTTAGATTAATAAAATCTATAAATTATTGTAATAAATTTTCTGGATATATCCCATCCATATTGACTTGAAGATCTATGTTTCAAACCTACAACTAAGGTTCATCATCAGGATAAAAGTGTGAGAGGAAAATTGATCTACCCAGGAACAAATAGGGAAATTTAAAAAGGCCGACAAAGATAATATTCATAATGTAATAATTAGAAAGATTGGCCGACAAGGAGAATGTTCATTATAGAAGTTATAATTATTAAAAAATGTAACGAATTAATTTAAAATTGTTTGTAAAGTTTCAAAGGTGTGGATATATGGTTTTTTAATCTAAATATATAACTTTCCAAATAATAGGGTATTTATTTTTAAGACCTATTAAAGTATTATTCAAAATAAGGTGGCAAATATATCTTAAAAACAGTTGAATATAATACTGTTTTTTAAACATAATTATATAAAATTAAAATGAAAACCATATGCATTATAATTTCATAAATTATTTACTATAATCTCATTTGATATATAATTAATTATTATATTATTATTATATATATTAATATTATTCTATATATATATTTTATTATATACTATTATTATATACTTATACTAACTATTTATTTAAAATGGAATTCCATCAATAATGTTTTTCACTATGATTATATATTATTAATATCATGTGAAACATTATTTGATTGGAATTTATTAAATCTATAAATTTACATTTCTTAATGTATGATATATTTCAAAAAAAAAAAAAAAACAAACAAACAAACAACAACAACAACAACACTGTCACTCAATTTTATATTTGTGTTTCATTTATTTTACTCATAATCAATTTACATTAGATATCATTTTGGGATTCAACTGCGTTAAGTCATTCACGTATGACCATTTCCATGAGAGGTAGTCGTAACTGACTAATTTCTCATGATTTTTGAATAGTTCACTTAGCACTCATTGCATCGGGTGATATCTAATATAATGCACTGCGTAAACCCCCATACTTAAAATCAATTTACATGTGAATTCCATCAATAATGTTTCACAAGATATATATATATATCATGTGAAACATTATTGATGGAATTTTAAATCTATAAATTTACATTTTTTAATGTATGATATATTTCAAAAAATAAAAAATAAACAAACAAACAAACAAATAAACAAACAACAACAACAACACCGCTACTCAATTTTATATTTGTGTTTCATTTATTTTACTCATAATCAATTTACAATATAATGCATTTCAAATTTTAAAAATAAAAACGCATTTCAAAACGACAACCATAATTTCTAAATTTCATAATTTATTAATCATGAAGGAACTTATCATGGAACTTATTAATATAAACAATATTATTCATAAGTAAAATGTTTCAATGCCATATTAAATAAAATATTTCAATGTCAACTAATATGTGCAATGAAAAGAAATAGATTTTCATGGTTAAAACATTTTTAAGTGATGTTATTATTTTATATTTGAGCTATATTTTTTTTGTCAATTTTATTTTTGAGATGCAAACATTTTTTTTCAAATTTTGCATTAAAAAAAAAAAAATACACAAGAAGAAATTATATTACTTTAAACACTTCTTAGATTTGTGATTAAAATAGATCAATACTGATTTTTAAAGAAAAAACTAATAAGATCACCTTGCAATTTGAAAATTTGTTATTGAATGATTGCTAGTTAATTTTAGAGCACAAATTTATTCATGCTACTTTACTTAATTCTACACTAATTCTACATTGAAAACCTAGGACATACCAAATTCATAGCCGAGCTACTTTTATACATATGTATTTGAAAAGTAAATTAATATTCCATATAACATGCCTTCAAAGCATTAATATCTAAACCACACTCGGTTACTAAATTTATAGCGGACACATAATTGATCTCATGGAGATTCGTGGCATAAGCTAGTCAAACCTTATACTCCTCATTTCTACGGCAACACATATTCCTCTCGAGAGTCAAGGTCTCGTAATTTAGCCTTGTGATCCAATATAAAATGCCCAAACTTCTCATAGAAGTTGTCCACATTAAATTTGCCACCATCAAACACATGTGGCAACGTACAAATATATGTATGTTCGGATATTGGTAAAGCAAACATGGAAGTAACTTGTTGCCACGATTATAGGGAAATACCTTCTTATATATGGTATGGAAAACTTTGTTATTAATCAAAAAAGACACAACATTCACAACTTTTAGCCCACATTCTTCTAGAGAGAGCATAATATTAGAGTAGACAATATGATCTTCGAACACGTTGAGGGACATCTTAACGCCAGAATGGATATTTATTTGCACCATAGTGAAGACGTAGGAAAATACCTTGTTATATATTTGCTTATATATAAATAAATGTTATAAATAATAATGAGGAACTTATCATGGAGGAACTTATTAGAATTGGAATAAGCTCAAAACCCTAGGAAATTGGTGGGTGGGGAGTCACGTGGCACAAATCTATTTTTTTAAACTTATTAAAAGTAATGGACCATTTTGCTAAATAAAATTTGTTTATATATAAATGAATGCTAGAAATAATAATGAGGAAGTTATTAGAATTGGAATAATCTCAACATGGAGGAACTTATTAGAATTGGAATAATCTCAAATCCCTAGGAAATTGATGGGTGGGGAGGCATTTAATTTTTAAAATTTATTAAAAGTAATGGACCATTTTGCTAGATAAAATTTTCTTATATATAAATGAATGTTGTTGTTGATGATGATGATGATGGTTAATGTCCACTGAGACCAAACTTTGGTCTGTCGGACCTAAAGAAACGAATTATTCAGTCTGATTTAAGATTTTATTCCTATGCTGAAAAAGCTTGGAGAGAAACCTCCTAAGCTCACTATAATTTTGACATCGTAAAAGGCTAGGAAGGTCAGTATTGTAGCAAAGATTATGAAACTGAAATCTAATGTGGTTGTACGCAGGGCACTCTAAGAGGAAGTGGTTTTCATCCTTGATGTTCATATTCTCATAGAGATGGTAGATCCTTTCTATCCATGGTGTTTTAGGAACTGCACAACGACCCGTTTCACTATGGAGCCCATGAGAGTTCGTTCTAATCTTGGCTATATTAATTTTCTTCTTTGAGCTAGTTAAAACAGAGAGATACTTTTGATCTTCTAGGGTGGGGTTGATGACCCCCTTATAATATCTTAATTTTCTTTTAGCTGCTAAGTCTTTCTCACACCACATTTTTTCTTTGAACTTAGAAGTAAAAAGATTTTTAATGTTATTAATGTTTTGCAATGCAACATTCTCGTCGATCTCCCAATGGTTTAACCAGATCCTAATGTCTTTAAACCAACCTCGTTTGAGCCTTAGGTGGTTTTGGCTGGAATTTAAAGCTAGATTAGGTTGTCTATGGTCTCCTATGTTATTGAGTTTGTGCTTGTACAATAGAAGCCTAGTCATAGCTATGCTCTTGATAGGGGAAAGACCCACTTCTATAAGGAGAATAGGATAGGGTGTATTGCTTTTAATTTTGAGTTTATACGTTATAAAACGCTTCTCGATTTGCTCAATCTTTCTCCAAGATTCTCTTGAGATGCTGCAACCCTAAACCTCATATCCATATAAGATAATATGAGTGACTAAAGTTTCAAAGAGGAACTTCTTTCTATCCCACATTATGAGGTTTGTCGTTTTACAATTATTTTCAAGACCAAAATAAGTTTTCCACCCCCCATTAATCCTTTTCTCAATGCTATAGTTCCAATTGAGCTTGTGATGAATATCAATTCCTAGGTACTTGTAAGAAGACACTTCCTCCAAGTTACTATGGTTATAAATAATATCAAGGAACTTACTAGAATTGGAATAATCTCAACATGGAGGAACTTATTAGAATTGGAATAATCTCAAATCCCTAGGAAATTGGTGGGTGCGGAGCCAAGTGGCACGAATCTAATTTTTTTTATTTATTAAAAGTAATGGACCATTTTTCTAAATAAAATGTGATTATATATAAATTAATGTTATAAATAGTAATGAGGAACTTATTAGAATTGAAATAATCTCAACATGGAAAAACTTGTTAGAATTGGAATAATCTCAAATCCCTAGGAAATTGGTGGGTTGGGAGTCACGTAGCATGAATATATTTTTTAAATTTATTAAAAGAAATTGACCATTTTGCTTAATAGAATTTGCTTATATATAAATGAATGTTATAAATAATAATGAGGAACTTATTAGAATCAGAATAACCTCAAGATGGAGGAACTTATTAGAATTTGAATAATTTCAAATCCCTCGGAAATTGGTGGGTGGGGAGCCATGTGACACAGGAATCTAATTTTTTAAATTTATTAAAAATAATGGACTATTTTACTAAATAAAATTTGCTTATATATAAATGAATATTATAAATAATAATGAGGAACTTATTAGAATTGGAATAATTTCAAATCCCTAGGAAATTGGTGGGTAGAGAACCACATGGCATGAATATAATTTTTTTAATTCCAATGCAACCTAATAAAACCTGTAATACACCACTGAGTATATTCCCTTGAGAATCAATCTAGGCCTTCAATTCAAAAAAAAAGAGTCAACAAACCTCCTTCCATCTAAAGTTCATATATATATGCCTATAGGCGAACTAGTTTATAACCTTTTTTTCATATTTGTAATATTAACATAAATTGAGTTATCTGAGTTGAATGGCTTCATTGAAACTCTGACGATGGTAACATTTATTAAGCATTTCTTTCAAGATGACAACACAACGAGGTTATCATTTTGGAGGAGGCAAGAAAATACAAATGTCAAAATTCGCAACACTTCCAATTAATCCCGTTGTACTTTGTCTTATCAACATTTATTTGTACAAACGTTCATTTGGAAAGGACGTTTGTTCAAGGATGGCCCTTCCTATTCTTTGTTGTTAGTATACAAACTGATGGTCACATGAACAAACTGGATGTGAGAACAAAATCATATAATTGAGATTAGATGAAGTCAAATCTTCCAGATGTGTGATTTTTTTAATTGTACATATCTTGTACATTTATACACAAATCATAATTACAAAATAAGAGTGGGAAGAATTGAACCAATAAGATTTTAAATAAATAAATTTAAATATGGAAGTGCCTACCGAGGTAGAGGAATTGCCCGAACGGGCAAAAGTGGTCAGAATCCAGGCAAATTTTTTTCAAAAATCTTGTTGAATCATGTTTTTGATGAAGGAAATGGATTTAACACCATCAAAAACATTTGAGGCACCCAAAACCTTGAAATTTGACAGTTGTAACTTGGATTTACAAAAATCCCTGCAAGATTTTATCAAAATCTTGTCAGAATTTCCATGATTTTCAACGCAAAAAAAAAAAAAAAAAAAAACAGTTTGGTTAGACTACGACTTTAAATATCAAGAAAAAATAATAAAATTTGTTTGTTAATGTTAAACTATAGAAGAACTGTAATTTTTTTTGGGTCAAATACAACTAATAACCAGTCAAAAGAAAACCTGAATGTGTTATACACTTCCTATGATAGGTATACTAACATAATTTTATATCTACTTTATATGGAGAAAAATAAAGTAATTTAATTTAAAATAATAAATAAATTACGGATGTGTAACTTATTTTATTTCTAATAGATAGTTGATATATAAGATTTTAAAAATATTTATAATAAATACAAGTTTAATGTAGGTTATAAATAAAATATTGAGAAAATTCTTATTCCATTAATAGTTGCTTTCTAATTCAATGTATGAGGGATATTTGTAATTCTTTAAATGTTTATGGATTTGATATGTAATATTTTAGAAAATATTGATAAGAAAAATAATTAAATTTATGCATACAAAAAGAAAATATGAGGGGGTATGTTTTAACATTTAAAGGTGGAGAAATTGAATTATAAATAAAATATTTCAATGTCAACTACATATATATCATACCAGCCTAGATCCATCTTAACTCTGGATCTACCAAGCACTAAGAGGGATCAAATCTCTTTTCGCTTTAAAAGATGTTTGCATCTCAAAAGATTTGATCCCTCTTAGCGCTTGGTAGATCCATAGTTTAGATGGATCTAGGCTGGTGATTAATTCAAATTATGTATATAACGATGATGATGATAATGATTAATGTCCACTAAGATCAATATGGTCTATCTGACCTTAAGAAAGTAAGATATTACTTGAAATTCTTTGACATGTTTTTTCTATGATTGAAAAGAAGGGAGATAAGCATTCCTAGATCTTCATAGTTTTGTTGACTTAACAAGTCAAGAAGGTTGGTAGTGTGGAAAATATTATGAAAATTAGAATGGATGTGAGTAAGAGTAGGATTCAAGAGAAGGTGTTTTTCATCCTTGAAAGTGCTTTTTATCTCTACTCTCTTAGTATGACAAATGTGACAAACTCTTCTGTCCCAAGATGTTTTGGGAATAGACCAATGTCTTGTTTCACTTTGGAGCTCATGAGAATTGGTTATTATCTTAGCAATGTTCATTTTCTTCTTAGCGCTAATCATGTTTTGTTTTTATTACATCAATTGACATTTTTATTTATCTTTTATATTTTTCCTTGTAAATTATATTCAATTTTCCCTTTCAAATCAACCTATTAAATATAATTAAAACTTCAAATATTTAAGATTAGAACATGAAACAAAATAATATCATAAGAGGTCAATGAAAAATTAAAAATGAGTATGCAAAATAAAAACATTGAGTGGAAAACATTATTTACAATGTAAAATAAATACATTAGAATATAAGTTTTGATGGGAAAATATTTTGTTTTGTCAATCGAAGTGCTTATATTAATTCATAAAAAATCAATTACATTTATGTCAAAAAAAAAAAATCTCTTGTGGCCTCTCTCTAACTGATTTTTTTTACAGAAAGAGTAATGCAAAATCTAGAAACATAGAAATTGTTTTTACAAGAAGCCCAAGGACATACTGGTACTATCACCCAAAATACAGCCAAAACATAAAAACTACCAACAACAACCATACTAAATTAGAGGGATGGACATCTGAGCATTTCCATGGGTAGCAGGTTGATTGTGCCCCTCGTGGACATGAAAATCGATATGTGCTAGCCTTGCTTCTATTTCATCCAGTCGTTTGTCATACCTACGCTGGCTATGACGAATTAAAGTTAAGCGGTCCAAGGTTTCCCCTTAATAAATCTTCAAATCATTTATATAAGCAATTACCTCATTCATGTCCTCGTACCTTTGCTATTGAAGGATATTCAAGCTTGCATGGATGTTGCATAATAGTTTAGAATTAACTGCAATGTTAGGGCTTGCACCACACTCCTCGGCGATGAGGCTCAACCATGGGTAACCCCTTCCTTTAGAAATTTTCCCTCCTCTTCTTGCTCCTTGGCGTGTGCAGCCTAGTCCCCACGATACCCGTTATGGTTGGCTCCATGTCGAACCCTCCTCCTCTGCCTCAACATGATGACAAGTCGTTTCAAGTTCGTTGTTGCTGATCCACTCAACCCTTGGAACGTACCCAAAGGAGGGGCCACACCAACTTTACAAACACACAAGACATAGGCAGGTCTGGCCCCAAAATTTGGGTCCCCTCCTGCCAATTCACTCCAAGATCACATTCAATTAGACACACGGAGCCCACAACCCTTCTAGTGCTCCATCCCTGACTTCTCCAAACTCCCCCTAACCGAGTTAGAGTGACTATTTCTCTACACAGGCAACAAGCCAATGGATTTCAATTTTGCAAAGTGACTATGGACCAACAACAAAAAAAGGAAAGACAACGAAAATAGCCAACCAAAATTTGAACATCGAAACCTCAATAAACTTCCATACCAAGAAAATTCACTTGTATGTAGAATTCAACAATGACGATCATTGTTGGCCTGCTCAAGGAGTCTCTTGGTGAGAAGTTTGGGAAGCTGGAGAATAAAAATCTAAGTCCACAAGACTTGGCATGGGGGAGTGTGCTTGGTCTCCAGTATGGTGAGAGACAAAAATTCACTTGGAAAGACTGGCAGATTAGGCTTGTTGAGGAAGAATTCCACATGTGGCTCCAAAAGTGTGTTAGCTCCTCTTTGTTTTTTGACTGGGTTGCCAAAGGCAATCCAGGGATTGTTGGGGCTGGAAGTGTCATCAGGAATGCGGATGGCAGCATTGAGCACAGGTATGCCTGGGGCTTGGGTCAGAGTACCAACATGCAAGCAGAGGCTATGGCCCTATTGCAAGGCCTTAAGCATTTAGAGGATCTTAGCATTGAGAAAGTCATTATTCTTGGTGACTCCCAATCCTTGACTAGAATCCTCGTGGATAACACGTCCCCTCGTGATTTCCGACTAGCAAGAGTGGTTACCAGAATAAGAAAGCTAGCAGGCTCCTTCCTTTAGGTGAACTTTTTTTCACGTTCTTCGACAGAATAACAAGGAAGTGGATGTGGAAGCTAATAAAGTTGTCCTCCTCCCTGTTGGCACTCGAATAAGAGACGGGGTTGAAGATTGGGATCCGATCCCTTAATTTGTTTCTCATGTTCCACTGTCTTTTACTTTAGCAATTTGTCTGTATCCACAAGCTTGGGAAAATTCTGGAAATCGACTCGTCTAACGGTATTAAGAAGATCCAGAACATTAGGACTATGGTAATAGTTTATTTATCTGTTGAAGACAGTTGGTCCTTGGGCTATCTGAATGTAATCTGCCAGCTGGTTTTGCCAATCCTTTAATACAAATTAGAACCGTTTTCGTAAAAAAAACAACAACAACAACAATGACGATCATTGTAGCACATTCACCGCTCCTATCCCCCCGATCCCAAACTTTTCTCACCCTTACCAGGCACTGACCCTTTGAAACCACAAATTACACTCCTTCAATTCTTCTTGCTCCATTTGGGCCAAATCCAGTGGGCATGCATAGGAAAATGGCCTAGGCATACTCTGTTGCTTCAATCCCTCTGATCCTCACTCCCATAACCAACATCCAAAAACAAGTTAAAACAATGAAATGACAGTTCATATCAAACTTTGCCACATTCTCGATGTTTCTGATCCACCCATGTCACATGGGGTGGTCGTCCCACTTGCCATCAACACATGTCATGTTTGTCATCTGGACCGTCCAGAATCAGGTCTCGTACTGTCTTCCTATTTGTCTCGCACACTCTTGTCTCAATACACACCTATCAAAGATTAATGGACAAATGTTATATTCCTCTCATAAAATACATTGGGAAAACTATAAGTATAAAATAAAGTATTTAAAAAAAAATAGAAATATAAGTTTTGATAACAAATTACCAAAAAATTAAAAATTATCATTCTTTATGAGATACTTTTAATTGGAACACGACCATTAGAGATTTTTGGATTAACAAAGAGTACAAAAAAATAAAAAAAAATCAAATATGATACTGATAGGTTAATATAAGTTAAATAAAAGAAAAAAATAAGAGGTTGACCATACAAAAAAATGTTTGAAAAATGGGATATAAATGGAAAAAAAGACAGTCGAGGTGAAAAGTCACAATATTAAGAAGGGAAAAGCAAGGAAACATGCCAACATAGAAACAACAATATTACAAAGAAAACTTTACAAACATGTAAAAATGAAAGTCCAAAACTTCTTAAGTTTAACCTTTCTTGTTAAGAAAAACAAGGAACAAATCAAAGCATGTAGTAAATAATATTTTTTCCTGCATTATGAATTATACTCACAAATTCGTAACATGAAAACTAAATCGCAGATGCATGCAACCAAGAAGGCCAACAATCTACGACAGGCACTGTCAGAGGCAGGGCAAACAAAGTATTGTTGAATTCGGAAGAAGAGGAGTCCTTAGAAATGGGGCTTGCGCTAGGTCCAGCTAGAGTCGAGAGCGATGAGATAGGCGTGGACTAGGGTGAGTCAGCCTCGGGGACATTGCCTCCTAGGGTGAGCGTGTCGAAGCTGTGGCGAAGAGCTCTTTCGACTCGAGCAACTTGTTCACCATAAATATCACAAGGGGTTGATCGTCGAGCAAAGTGATGTGTAAAATTTTAACTGGCCGAAGGATGACAAAAATGAAGCAAGAAGATTGGCTGAGGTGAATAGTGTTTGCTCATCCCAAACTCGCAGTAAAAAATACCTTCAATCTAAAATTATATATGTGAAAATTAAATAATTAAAAACATGTGTAACCTTATCAAATTAAATTATATACATTAAAAAAATTATTATGATATTTTAATAATAAATATGATAGTTCGTTAGGAATAATAAATAGTGACAATAGAAGTTTGAGCGATAAGACCACATGACCATACATGTTATGTTATAGCAAAATTTCATCAATATATACAAATGTGTGCACAATTTTTTTAATTTATGAAAAAAAATATGAAAAATGTGCCGCAAAATAAATGCTTAGGGTAATAGTGTTGACTGTCTTGATAAATATTGTTAATTGAATTTGGTCTTTTTACATCACATCAAGGATAATTATGCCTTTAATCATATTTTAATAAGTTACTTTGTGCTTATATCATTTTTTTGGTTGCTACTGCTGTTATTATTTTTCGGTTTTTTTTTACCTTTATTTTTATACACTGCATATTCTATTTTTACATATTATATATTCATTTGATATCATATTTTCTCTTATAACTCCTTTTTGCTATTGTTTTCAGCTTTTTGTTTTAAATTGTATAATTTGTTTATAATTTTTGGATTTAATATTATTT
>APFE031751817.1:2504-17341 GCA_000404065.3 Pinus taeda | reverse complement strand
GACTCTTTGCCCTATCTGATTAGTTTAATGAGTCCAGACAGGCAAACTCATCAATTTTTTCATCTTTTAAGAGTATGAAAAGTATCGTAAAAAGAACGACTCTATGTCTTTTCTATGTATTTAAAGACTCTAGACTAGACAACTCGATGGTCTTTTCATATTTAGAGAGTCTAGAAAGCTCATAAAGAGAGACTCCATGGTGGTTCCTTTGTCACAGTTGTCAATCAAACGCAACAAAAGTTTAATAGTATACTCGGATCAGTTACTTTTCCGTATTTTAATCTATTGAACCCGAATAAAGAGAAACCTTTTTCCAATAGATGTCAGCCTCATTTTGTTATGAGTACGAGGTGATGGACTAAACTCGTGTTTTGTCATGACACTTTAATGAGCTCAGTAACAAAAACTCGGGATTTTTCATTTTTTAACGAGCATGAAAAAGTACCTGAAAGAATGCTTGGGTCATCTTTAACGTATTTAACAAGCAGTAAGATACAGCTCGAGATTTTTTCAGTTTAAAGAGCAAGAAAAAAGTGCCTAAAAAGAATGCTCTGCTGGTCTTTTTCAGTTTATGAGCTAGAACAAGATCAAAAAAGAGGTGCTCAGAGCATCGTTTGCATATATTTAACGAGTGCAAATGATGAAAAACTTGGGGATGTTTATATTGTTTAAAGAGCAATAAAATATCCCTAAAAGTGCTTTACCGATTGTGGTATGGATGTTTAACAAGCCCTACTACAAAAACTCGGAGATGTTTATATTTTTTAAAGAGCAATAAAATGTCTCCAAAAGTTCTCTGCAACTATTAGATAGATTTTAATGAGCCTAACGATGAAAACTTGGGGATGTTTATATTTTTTAAAGGGCAATAAAATATCCCTAACAATGTTCTATAAAGAATTGCATGCAGCTTCTACTGCTTTTCATTCCTGAAAGTACTTTCATCAAAAGCAGTAAAAGCATAAAAAAGCAACAATTCCTATCACCTGGGTTCATGCATGATTAGAAATCATGTAGAATGGACCACTTCCTCTTTAATGATTTTCAAAAAAATCATGTCTCTCAAAGTTATATAAGGAGATGCTTTGAGCTTTCACATGCATGATTTTCACTATTTTGAAGTTTGTGAGAGCTTGTTGGAGCTAAAGAGGAGCAGATTTCCTACGGAGCATTGCAGGAGATCGAAACAACCATTCGATGTGTTGTCAGTCCCAGGTGAGAGCGAAAACCTTGTTGTATGCATTATTAAACCTTTTTTAATATTTTTATGGGTGGAAATTTGCAGATCTGAGGTTCCCTAGAGCCATTTTTTTGTAGTAACACCCTTTAGATGGCCAATAGAGAGCATTAAATGCTTTCTACGAGCTACTGGAGGGTGTTAATCCTCCTTTTACAGCACTAGGAGGGGCGTTAGGTCTGTAGGGCGCATTTGAAACCCCCATGCATGGATTCCTTAAGTGATTTTGCCCCATTTTAATTGTTTTTAGGGTTATTTTTTGCAGGTTTCGGGCTGAAATGACTCACCTATGGAGAGAACGGGCCCATGATAATGAGTAATTATTGATGCGCAATGATCCAGCTTGCATACTCACATTGTGCCATTGTGGTTTGTTGAAGTATGCAAGGCTAGAGTTGATGAAAGGATAGGAGGATTTACTGAGATGAATCATACATCACTGGGATGAACACGAGCAAATGTTGCGGATTGGAGATCAAGAGCTTGCAATTGACCGAGATGATATTTACTTTTTGAATGGTTTGTCGTGCCATGGGGCGCAAGCAAACCTCACTGGTGGTAGGTCAGGTCCACGATCTACTTGAGAGCTAGTACAGATCTACTGCATCCGTAGGAGTGGGTTAGTCAGCAACATAGTACCGATAGAGAGGATTCGATCTCGGTCTATGAGTGTAGTTTTATGGTTGATTGTGCATTTGGTGGGGTCAAAAAGTCCCCACATAGAGACAAAGGCCCAACTATTGTTTGCCATTGACTGTGTCTAGCCCCAGATGTTCAACTGGTGTGAAGCAGTGTTTTGCCAATTGAAGGCAGAATTGACAACATGCAAGACTCCTAACCAACACAATTTTGGGTACGGTACTATCATAGTCTCATTTGTCCTTGAGAGGGTACTTGTCATGTGCCCACGGGTGAGCTTAGGTCCCTTTGATCTGAGGGAGCCAAGGCAGGGTTGCTGGTCATCGCTTGATCCTCGCACAGGAGGAGGACCACTCCGACGCTTTTTTATGAAGACTTCTTCCAGTGGCTCCATAGCCAGATAGTGATTGTTGACGACTATGCCTATGAAGGCATCGGCTTTACAGGTGACATAGACTTGATGCTACCGCCTGGGACCAACTGGGGTCATCAAGGTGAGAATAATTTTTATAGTAATTAAGTATTTTTTCACTTTTGATTGTATATGTAATGTTTTTTAATGATGTTATAAGAACTAACATGACACATTTTTTCTTAACATACATGTGGTGCCAGTACAACCTGTAGGCGAACCACATTATGTGCAACGAGGTGGCCAACTACATGCTGGAGGGGGTGATGCTGACAGTCTCCATGAGGTTCTGCCGAACCTAGAGGGTTTGACTATGGATGGCCCCCTCCTTCCTATGAGGGAGATTCCTGCTCACATGTAGCGACACACCGTTGGTGTACCTAAGCGATTTCTAGTTCCTTTTCGGAGGGTAGCTAGAGTTGTTTTAGCTTTTCTGAAGCAATAGGCTCGTTTTAGCAGGCGTTCTGGCGTAGCCATATGAGTGTTTGTAGCTGGGCTTTGAGCCATTTTGTACTTAAATCATCCAAGTTTTGGAATATTTTGATGTAAAAAACTAGATATCGATATATATATATACAGATATTTTTGGTATTTTAGTGGTTTAAATGTGTTTTTAAATGTTTTTTGTAACAAATTTTTAACTTTCGTAAATGTTTTACTTCTCATGCATGCTACTATAACAAATGAGACAAATTCCAATCCAATACATAGTTAGCTAATGAATCAGCAACTGTATTAAATTCATGAGGAACATGTTCATATGTGATTATTTCAAATCGATGTTCCAAGAGTCGCACACTTAGATAGTTACGTAACAAGGTTAGATTACGGATGTGATAATGGTTTGTTAGTTGCATAACGACCAGCTGGGAGTCTAACTTGACCACTAGATTGGAGATGCTCCTTGATGACACTTTCATGAGAAGCAAAATGATGGACATGTACTCAGCAATATTGTTGGTGGCGGTACCAAGAAAGACTCCTCCGGAGCAAAATAGTTCCGACTTGGGTGTATAGATTACCCAAGAAGCTGATGTAATGTGCCATGTGTGACGACTAGCACCATCTGCGTATCCTACATATTCTAAGGGCAATGACAAAATCTGCATTGCGAGAAGAATGCATGAGAAAGGTACTCCACTAAATAAAAAAATAACCCAATCACATAAAAAAGGTAAGCAAAACTTATGAATACATAAAATTACAAAGCACATGCCCAACATGACACTAACCACAATACTTTTTTAGACAAAGCTCGTATGTGGGTTTCCTGAGCGGGATTCCATCCCAGTCTTGCAATTCATATGCCCCTGAGGGGAGAACTTTCGTTATGACATAGGGACCTAGCCATATGGGTCACAGCGTGCACGCCTCCAAGAGATTATCTTTTGGATGATATAGCGATACGAAATCGCCCTATTGGAAAGAAATAAACCTAACTGTTGTTGCAAATTGGGTTTGTACCCGCTCCTTGTGAGCTACGAGTGCCAAATCAGCATTTCGATGGGTTTTATCCAGATGTTTGAGGTATAGTAAGCATTATTCTTAGGTAGTGGGGTCAGGCATGGGTTCAATGGCTATTTCAAGGGAATGAATTGGCCACCCATTTCGTTTTGCCTTGTCGTAAAGTTGGATCTCATGCATGACAAATGATGGATTAAAGTCAGGAATTTTCTCGTGAGACCAAACAAATTCTTCATGGAATTCCTCATGTAGGCAGGTGGAACTTGAAATTTCCTCAGGACTACAATCTGCTCTCATCTGGGTGCCTTTCATGACTGAAATATCTATGGGCAGTGACCTGGAAGTGTTGTCCACATTTTCATCCACCCCAAGAGTTTGAATGCTTATATAGAGTGGGGAAAGGATTTTGTTTGTGTCAGAGGATAGGACTTGAAGAGGCATCATGTCTAATTCATATGTCAAACCCCAAATATGCCAATCCTCCCAATGTTGCTCTCCAATACTCATGATTTCCCGAACGGCTTCGTCCGTTGATGGGAGTTGATCACATGGATCTAAAGGAGGAGCAATTATGGGAAGGGGGGTGGTACCATATGTGATAGCGAAGCTAACCAGAGATGTGGATGCTGATTGAATGCCTTCGTAGGCCAATTTAGCTGGTGATAGTAGTATTTGGTCTCTGAATGTGTCAAGGTGTGAAGGCGCCGTTAGGATCTAGGGATTGGTCAGTTCATGAGGAATTCATGAAAGCATATTGGCTGATTGTGGAACCTGTGGTGACAGAAGTGGAAAACAACCCATCATGGAGGAAGCCTTCAATAGACAGGTACCTATACTGACAAAACTATTAGTTACGCCTCATACTAGGTGTACGAAGCCATTTGGTAGTGGTGAATAATCAGGGGTGCAGAAAGACAACTAATCCACTGTAATGACCTTTCCATCCAATGGAAATAGGATGATATGAAAGATAGTGGATACGACGGCCATCATGGCATATGTCCAGCTATGACCCAGCAACAGATTATAGTCGAGTCTCTTGTCCATGACTTCTACATCCACCATTACTGTTTTCCCAGCCAAAGTGATGGGAAAATTGGCTAAGTATCCTTTTGGGACAAAGGTGTCGCCGTCGAAACCTTTAAGGGAGTTTGATGGCAGGGAGAGGGTTGGGGAACCCAAAGTGAGCCAACATGAAGCCAACATGACTCAGGTTGAAGCACCTTTGTCAATGAAAGTTCGGTGTATACCTTTACCTTTCGAAGTGATATGCACTTGAAATGCAAGCTGGTAGGAAAGGTGAGGTTTACAATTGTCCATGTCGAAAATAGCAAGCATGGAATCCATAGTTTCAATACCCCGATAACCGAAAGCAAAGCTTTCCTTTGGCTGGGGCATGTTTGTAAGACTTCCATCACTAACATAGCTGACGACACTTGCGCCAAATCCTCTACAATGTTGTAGTGTTGGGTGGCACATGCAAATGTGTTGTACATTGTGCGTCGAAGCGCCCCCTTGGGGGGTCGAATTAAAATGTCCTCAACCAGCCTTTCGATATGCAAATCGTTGGGTGGCGATGGGTTTTGACCTGTGGATGGTTCTACTGTTGGAGTGACAGGAGCTCCATAAGGTTTGGCTCTTGTGGCTAGTTCTATTGTTTCAAATGTGTAAGTGGTAGAACTTCCTTCACTAGCTGAAGGATGTTGCGAATTGTTGTTGTCCCTTGACGTGGGTTGAAGTTGGATGGCAATGAGATTTTGTTGGTGTTGACTAGGAAAAGGAATTTCTAAGGATAGCAGGTGCCTTATCAGAATCTTTCCTGGCAAGGTATTCGATGCATTCTTGAAGACGTGGAAAACGCTAGGTTACGTGTTCTTCAAGATAGAGTTTGCACAAATAGTTGGTGCCCTTATCCTTTTTTGCATCAGTAGGTTCAACGACCTTATGTTTCAGGTTGGGCTGCTTAGATGACCGCTTCTCAGAAGGAGCGGTCTTATTCTTATTCTTCTTGTTCTTGCTACTGGATTTCTATGTAGGCTACACATAATTAACCACGGTGGCAGGAATAGCAGTTGCTTTGGTAGAGGGGTCCACTGCCAGTTTGGCAATGGAACCACTGAGTTGTTTTACAGCGACCTCGGAGGTTGTGCCGAAGATCCCATCGGCGTGCGCTCCAGGGTGCTAAGTGGTGGGAGGATTGGGGTTACTAGGAGCAGAGGGGATAATGCCATAGCGAGTGCCAGACTATGAATAAATCAAATCTAAGTGCTGGGCATGATGTATGGATTGGTCCTCTATGATCGCACCACCTAGAGCAACATCTCTAGCGATTTGTGGGAGTAATGACTTAGAGAACCAGTCTATTAAGAGAAAGTTAGGGATGGGAGCTTTGACTAACCTCTACTTACTTCTCCATTCATGGATATGATCGAAGATGTGGGTGGCGGTATCCTAACGAAACGAAGTAAGGAGCTCTGTCCTTGTCTCATAACAGATATGTAACTAAAAGTACTTTAGGAACTCCACCACTAAAGCACCAAAGGTATTCACTGACGCACGCGGTAACTCAATATACCACTTCGCTACATTTCCAGTGAGGGTGTGAGGAAAGAGACGTAACTAGACACTGTCATCTACCATAGAGTTAGAAACACACCAGAGATGGTAGGTGGTGACATGAGTGCCCAGGTCCTCCCCTTTTTTTCCGTCGAACTTAGGAATGTTCGTCGGTATTTTATGTGAGATTGGTGGCCATTGTAATTTGTGGTAGATGGGGTTGTTTGTCAACTTGTATAAGTTGGGAATATCCAATATTGCCAAAAAAGGCAAATTGTTGGGTGCCACTGACTCAGACCATGGTCATGACGGATGACCTAAGGAGCTCTGTGCTCCTCCCATCTTTTGGTTCCCCATGGTGTACATGGGATACATGGTGTAGTAGTTTCTTTGTGGTATGGTGTTGTAGTTTGGATTTCCATGAGGATTTTGATACTAGGGTATGAAGTTTTCGCCAGTATAAGCGGTGCCCTGTTAACTCATCTGAGCTTGTGAGTAGGGCGCCCCCATGGATTGGGTGGGAATCCCTTGTGGATTCCCAACCGATAGACAACCAACCATACGGCTTTGATTGATAGAGGGAATACTCATGTCAATTAGCAACTCTCCATGCATGTCTGAGAATGATGGGGGAATTGTGACATTCCCCGCTGACATGTGAATATTGGGAACCGCCCTAGATTTTTGAATCTAGGTGTTGGAACTGTACATTGGCGGATAACCTTGGTTTTGGTCAACTAGAACCGTGCCCATAATGCTACATTAAGTGTTATATGGAGCACTATATGTGGTAGTAGTGAAAGATATGCTTTGTGGCACCATAGGAGTGGAACCTGGCATCTACTGGATTCCACTTATAGAGGGTGTTATGTGAGTTTCAGTACCTAGGACGAATGGGATAGCATGATTCCACATTACCAGTGTTGTAATGACTATCGACTGGTGAAGTGGTAGAGGACCAACAGTGTCTTTATAATTCCACAACCCTTGAGGTGCCGACTGGATAGATGGGAAAGTTCTACCTAATGAAGAAGGAAGTATAGGTACTATAGGAGTAATGATAGGTTCTTACAGATTTGTAAGAGGAGTGTTAAAATGAAAAATAGATCATTCGGTAAAGAAATCCTTTGACGAACCAGAATCATTGGTCGTCCACATACATCTCCTGTGCGATTTAGGAGACTGATTCCTCGAAGATGAGGAATCTGAGTCAATGGAACTTGGTGGATCCTCCACAGTGAATGGAGGAAGTCCTAACAATCATCTGTATTGACGATGAGGTCTGGATGTAGACACAATTATTGTTAAGTTTTATCAAATAGATTTTAATGTGATATTCTTTAAAGTCTCAAAAACATCACTCAGGTACCTAAAAAGAAAAGATACACTAAATATGTCAATCAATAAATAAAGAGAAATTACATTGTCTGATAAGCACCGATTACTAGAGATGAAATTGAGTTTCTTAATGAATAACAGAGATGGATAGCCAAATGTATGGTTATGGCTACTTTTGAGCTTTGCCCAAACCTCAGATTGAGGGGCCAAGTACTCTCGTGAAGACAAGCACCCTCCCAAAAACGAAAGACAAAGTAGATCCATCCATTTTAGGTACTAGGACAACTCGTCCCAGTCACCTTGTGTAAGTACCTAGAAGGTTTGGCCACTAGAGATACCTCAAATCACAGATATTACCAGGGGGGACATAGTCGTAGATAGCACGCTGTGTGGGCAGGATACCTGAGTACTCGACTCAATTTTGAAATCCCCAAAGGGACCCCCAATACATAGAATGCCCAAAGGAGTTGTATGAGAAGGCAGGCTACCTTCAATTAAAGTCTGATGTTGTCTTGTATTTCACTCCGTTGTTAGTGGAATGGTCCTGGTAATAAGAGTGAAGAAGGATTGTTCACTCGTTAACGACACTAGTTTTGATTTTCAACGTTTTGTAGTTCACTCACATGCTTATCCCAAGGTCCTAATCTAGCTAATGTTGGTTTTCTCAAAAAGAGTGACTGATTGCTTTTAATATAAATTTTAGTGTAACTGTTTATTTGTCTTCAGTAGGGGTGTTGACGTATGAAAATGGTCAGGCTCTCGACTCAATAAACCATGCAAAACAATTCTTTGATTTTTTTTTTCCAATTGCTTATGCAAACAAGTCTTATTCTACACATGTATCATTTCAAATATTCATGGATTTGTCAGTGCATCTAAAGCCATTCAACACTTGCATAACTGAAAGTTTCTTTTCTCAATATTCTCTAACAACTACTAAAAACCAAAATGAAGCAGCCCGCAACTATTTCGACAGAAGGAGATATATAATTTATCAGTTTTCCTTTCAAAATAGAATGTCTTTTAAGAGAGAAAAACTAAAACATTTTCTTAAAAATAAATTTTGAAGACACCAAATTTGTTAACTTGATATTGTTGCAAATCTTACTTTAGCCCTTGAGACAAGTTTCCCCTCTTTTGGTCCATAAAATATTCTGAAAAACATGGAAATGGGAGACTAACACTCTATTTCTTTGTAAACAGAGAATTAGTTTGGCCACTAACGCTCTCTGTGGACAGTCAAACAACTTTATAAAGCTCTGTGTAGACTAGTAGCCTGCGCTAGTGAGGGAAATAACTCAAAAAAAAAGGGCTTTTAGGATGAGTTTCTGAGGAGAATGCAACTTTGTAGGATGCAACAAGATAGATGGTGGATTAGAAAAGGATTTGAAGGAGAAAAATCTTATAGAATAAATAGAAGATATGAGAGGAGTCCGGGTAACCGGGAACTAGATGAATAGTCCCCAGTGGAGTCACTAATTCTGCTATGGGGTAAAATGCACGCGATGAAAAATACCCTCAAATTCCTTCCCAAGACCTTCGACAGATTGTAAGATTATCTGCAAAAGCTACCAGTTACACACATGTTCATCTATCAAACATAAATTGAGAGGGTATGGAAAGAGGATCACATTTGGTTCCTTCTAGATTTGCTTGGGGATCTCCGTGTGGCAAGAAGAACTCCTTCTAAGCCGGCCCAAGACAATTCCTACACAAAGGACAAGGCAAATCAATCACAGCATATGCTTTAGAAAACAAATGTAAGAATCCATAACAAACACGTGTAAATGTATAACTTGATTACTCAACTGAACAAGCATCAGAATGAATAAATAAATGCACAATATCACCGACACTTTGGAGTAGGGAACACAACTACAGTTCTATATTCAGAATGGAAGAGTGATTACAACAATCCATTGTATCAACCTTGCTTACCCCTTCCTCCTCTCTCTCTCTCTTTCCTTCAGCGAGCTCCTTCAAGAATATGACAGTTCACAATAGCTCTATGAACTATCCTTCCAAATGCTCTGATCCCTTTTGTAATGGCCCACTCGTTGTTTATATAGCAATCGAATTAGGGTTGCCAAGCTCCATCTAGAGTTCATTAGGGAAGAAACAATGAACTTGCCCTGCTTACAAGATTTTTCCCATTTGCCTTCATTCTCAGAATAGAATTTCTCCAAATATCTTGATTTTTATAGTTTCCTTGCTTTTCTTGTGCAAATTTAGGGATTTGATATCTAGATATTTATATGCAGATTCATTGGCATAACCTTTTGAACATCACTTAAGTTCACTAACGCTCCCCCTGGTCTAACCACAAGAGTTAGCAAGGTGACGGATGCTTCTTTATGCTTGATAACAAGCTTTATAAAGTAGGTTTTCAGTTTATAGAGAGCGTTAGTGTGGATTCTAGGCTTGCAATTGTGGTCATTGCTTCAGTCATCGTGTCTTTTACCTTTGAGTTGATTGGAAGGTCAATTTTTCCTGTAATAGTGTTATGGTGACATTGAAGGTCCATCATGAATATTGATTATATTGATGGATAGTGACCATCACCACTTCATATGAACAATAATGATTTATTGTGATGGATCCTTAATGGTCATCACTATTGGTGCATATATATGGTGACATTCATTAATCGTTACCAAAATCTCCCTGGCTAGAAGTATAGGTGTTGTGGTGACATTCAATGTCCATCATGAATAGTGACTATAATGACAGACAACCACCATCACCATTTCATATCAACAACAATGATTTATGGTTACGGACCTTTGAGGGTCATCACTATTGATGCATATATATGGTGGCGTTCATTGACTGTCACCATTTCATATTTTTGGTGATGGTCGAAGAATGTCACTAAATCTCATTGGTGATGGTCAAAAGAACCTTCGTCACCAAAAAATGATCGTTGCCATTCCATATGGATGTCAAGGCATGATGGAATTGAACCACCAACCTCCTTCCTGTAAAGAAGGTGCTCTTCCATTGTGCTAGCACCCTTTAAAGAATTATATTTTTTTAAATTAGACATTGAAACTTAATAAATTGTGAATTCTACAACTTTCATTAAATTAAACTCTCAGCAATATTTTACTAAACAAGCAAAGCAACATCAAAGATGTAGGTCCCTACCTAATGGTTATTGAAGTTATGAAAATTGGGTGGAGGGAAAAATAGTTATGTATAAGAGAATCAATATGTTCAGTTGAATACTCAATTAGAAGTGAAACTATCAAGACATTTATAACCTATAAATGACCTATAACTATCAAATGCACCAAATATTGCAAACAAAATGTCATAAGTGGATATCATATGGAGGAAGAGGAGGCAAGGACGTGGAACCGTTGTACATATTGGCATGCCTTAGCACTTACGGGAACCTTACATTCACTAGAACACCTTGGCACTCCCTAGTTGTCATGCCCTTTGTTATCCTCCATAATGTCCCAGGCTGATGAAGAGATTGATAGAGGTAACCACAGACCAAGATTTTAGTTTGGAAGCTAGCCCTACCAAACCATAGAGAACTCTATCTATGAAATCACACCCAAGATATGACTAGAATGTAAAGGATTTTAGGCTAGATAGCTAGGGTCGGGTGGGTTATTGGAAAATTTAGGGACTTGGAAGTCTATCTAGGATAAAGCACCTAACATGCATGACAGAAGCTCCCTAGAATAGAGTACCTCCTACCTAGAGGAGTGTCCCCTACTCAAAATATAGAACCCTTCTCTATTGTGCACTTTTCTTAAAGATAAATCTGTGCATAAAATAGTAGTAAGAAAAACACCTAAGTTAAGAAAAGTGAGCATCTAAGTAAAACTATAAAAGTATAATAAATATGGATCTATATACATTTGTGAAACACTAGACAACCACACTTTCATACAACAACAATAATATGCCTAAAATCGATGTGATTCTTTCATCGTTGGTATACCCTCACAACAAAACTAGAATCTATAGCATGTACCCCAAGGTTGTATGCATTTGCCAAAGGTGTAGATTGAAAATATCTGCGGAGATGAAGTACTATTTAAGGATAAACACCTTCAAAACAATAGATAAAGTCTATTTTGAATTAAATCCATTTTCACATAGACCAAGGTTGCTACTATGTACACTTCTTCGTTGAATCGAAACTACAATGTATTGTAGTGTTGCTAAAGGAAAAACACCTTTAGTGCAACACAGATAAAACTCTAACAAATATTGTCATTGTGGCCTCAGTTGTCTATGATCTCATCAATATAGGTAACAACTTCGATGATTGAAAAACCAAAAGGTGAGATGCATAGATAATTTGAAATGACAGATTTTGGCATACTTTATTATTATTTACGAGTGTTAGTATAGAAAATGCAAAGGAACTTGTTGCATTTTTATGTCACAGGCCAAGGATGTGAAGAAATACATAAAATATTAAATAGCATGGTATAAGTCAATTGCAGGTTATTTTGAAACAAGAATGGAATTCTCCTTGTGCGGGTTATGTTAGGGATCCAGGAAACTCTCCTAGGTTGTAGCTCGGAGATGCCTGGTAACATATAATCTTAAATATGGTTCTAGGAACTTATTGGGATGGGTGATGGTTTGGTTCAGGCCAAGTAACCACTTCTACTCTGTTTTCACTCCAGACATGCATGAACACCCTTAGACTACAAGGCTTTAGACCACCAATGCTCAACAATTTGGGAATTAGTTAAATAGATGAAGAATACTAACCACACCAACAGATGCATACAAAATGTAAGATGGCCAACTACAAATAGTAAAGAAACTTGAAAATCTAATCTATCAATGCAAAGATAAGATGACAATTATCTTGCATTAGATACAGAAGAAGCCTGAGTGACCTACTCACTGATACATACAATTTCCTAATACAAAGATGAAATGATAGATATCTAACATTAGATATAGAATAAATCATTAATACAACAATTCAGGCATAAGCTTAGAATAGAGGAGAAATGGGCATTGAGCAATTAACAACAAAAGAAGTTTGCATGCTGAAAATGAAGATGTGACGCTACAAGTTATAGGATATCTACAATTCTAGAAGTTGAACCGAAACACAATTTCCAACCTTGATTACATATTTATTTAGGCTATTTATAATCTATCATTACAATGGCACTTAGCCATTTAGGGATGGAGGGGTCTTAATTGACCACCAACTACCATTAACTGTTTGATAGCATCTTTGAACGTAGTAGCTTTCTTCACTATGAGAACCTACTCAGTTCTGGTACTGTGTTGTCCTTTAGGTGGTCGAATTGATCATGGCAGTGGAGTTCCATGACTATTTAAGTTTATTGCTGAGTCATGATGTGTCATTTTCTTCCCTAGCCATGGTCTTCTTTTAATTCGGTTTCATGGTTAGACTGTTGCCAGACTGACAAAGTTGGCCATCTTCTTCTTTGGGTAATAGACGGGACGTGAGGTATGGAGTTCATGGGTTTATGGACGATCATGAGTGATCATGAATGATGGGTGTCAGATCAAGGGATATCTATGGCAGATATCATTTTTGGAGGCTAGCAGTCTTGGTGGGAGCGGAATATGTCTGCGCTGTTAGATCTCCAGGCAAGCAGATCAAATGGTTATCGGGTGGTGGAGATGTGCGGGCGATAACGCGAGGGCTAGTTTGATTTGAGTGGTAATAGTTTTTATTGCACGGTCATCAGGCGGTAAGCGGTAAGTGTCAGAACTTGCCAGATACTATTCACTGGATTACACATAGTAGCGTGGAAAAAGAAAAATGCACTCGTCGTGCAGGTACTTTGCGTGCTTCTTGTCTGCATGATATGGGCGTTGATCGTTAGATCTGGCGGGGATGATCTAGCAGTCGAGAATTGTCATGAAAGTTGGTGTATTGGATGTGACATGGACCGTTGGATTGGTGGGGAAAGATCAATGGCATGCGGTGAAGGTGCAATATGTCTTCGGGAAATGTGTTGTAGGCGCGTAAGGCATATGGATGAGGTTTTATGGGTATTTTGGATTTTTCACTTGGGGCTAAGGCCAAAGAGGAATTGTTGAGGTGTGAAGGTTAAACTAGGAAAGAGAAAGGGTAAAGTGTGAGTGGGGTAAGGAAAGAAGAGGAATAATGGCCCATGTGGGACACTTTTAAGGACAACGAAACAAACCGAGCCTTTCCTTAAACCTTAAAAAATTCAGCATTACATCTCAGGGTTAACACTGGCTCCTTCTGGGGATGGAATCCTCCTTGTGAGGTTTCAAGAACTGTAGACCACTGCCTTTTACATAAGGACAAGATTAGAAATATTGCCTAGTATTCCATTGGGCATGGAGTCTATCTAAGCCTACACTAAAATAATGAAAAATAACATATTTACAATACTGAGGCCTGCAAGCCTTAAACAAAATAACCTTTCAAAAATCATCCATTGGCTGGGACATCGAAAATAGATTCTCCTTCCAAACATTGTAGCATGAAAGTATTGTTTCCCTGGACTTGAGAGATGACAAATGGTCCTATCCATAGAGCATCAAATTTACCATGATTGCCTTTCTTTTCCTTCAATGCATCCCATTTGAGAACCCATTCACCATCCTGAAAATTGTCCATCTTTGCCTTTCTATCAAAAGCTTCCTTGACTTTGCTTTGATGTAATGCAGACCTCTCAATGTAACAGCACAAGTATAACTAAAATTAATGTCAAAAAGAAAAACAATTTTTTTTAATGAAATTATACCTGTACTTTTAAACTGCGAAGTGACTACAAGATTTTGGGGACGACTCTCCTCCCAACCGTAGGCTCAATTGTGCAGGATTCTGCTACAACTGGCCACCCCCGAGCCCTCAATCAACTACTACTGCCAGTATTCCTTTGTCTTAATACACCATAGAATGGAAGATCGAGGAATGATGGAACCCCTCCCATCTTCCCCACCGTTCATTAAATAGAACAACATATCAGAAGGGGAACCACATGCACCCCTCCATGTGTCTACATGCTGCTTTTTTCTTTACTTTCCTTTGATTTTTTTAGCTTTCTTTTCTTCTTTTTGGATAATTTCCTTCTTTTATTATGGTTATTACTATTTTGTTATTTTGGTTATTACTATTTTTTATTTTTATTATTATTTGTTATTTTGGTTATTGCTATTGTTATTATTTTTTTTATTACTTATCATTTATTTATT